>JAOVVA010000048.1:1577791-1599506 GCA_028565275.1 Leiocassis micropogon | reverse complement strand
GTTTTTTTTTTTTTTTTTTTTAGAATACGCCTGTTTCTTCAGCATGATCCAATTAGATGACATCATTTGAGATCTTTGGTTCTATCTTTTATGCAAATGAATAATGTGACCCACACACACAGTTTGTGACCGCATACACACACACACACACACACGCCTCGCTTTGCTTTTGTTTCTAAGACACGCGTGGTAAAACCTCATGCTGCATGTGCAGGGCCTGGGATTCACATGCGCAGAAATGTGTGCCAGGATTACATCTGAGATTCTTTGTACTACCTGGTGAAAGGAAGGCTTAAAGCCTTTGCTTTGGTTTCCTCCATTACCCACGATGCATTTGACAATGATAAGCTACAGTACCAAAGCATCAACTTTTATGCTAACATGGCAGCCAGTGTTTCTTGATAACATGTGATATGTAATAATGTTTGGGCTGACACCTTTGCTACATTACTTTTCATTCATAATTAAAACAACCCGTACGCTTCTTTGAGTTTTCTTGTCTTTCTTCTCAACACGTGCAAATTAGCGTTCTCCACTTGCGTGACTCGGTAGACATTAATCACTTCCTGTGTACCGTGTTCCCCTTTCAGAGGTGCAGGTGAGGGTCAAAGTCTTTGACAGCGGGAACCTTTCGCCCCTGTCTGACGCCACTGTTGTCGTCCATGGCAACCGGAGCGTGCTGGCGTCCAGCCAGGGGGCCAGCGGTGATGCAGCGGTAGTGAATTTCCAGTACCGCATGGGCACGTGGGTAATCATCACAGCATCACGAAAGGATTATGTCACCAGCTCAGTGCCATGGCACGCCAGCAAAGTGCCCTGTGAGTAAGCGCTGAAAGAGAAAGAGAGTAATGATGCCCCATGGCTGTCAAACTCTTAATTCTGGTTGTAGAGATGGTGATTATGCGTTTCATTCAGAACAGGCCCAGTTTCAGTGTTTTATAACTGTCAGAGACAATAAGACTGTGAATTAAAATCAATGCTAATGCAGGGAAAGGTTGAATATTTCAATTGTAAAAATCAGGGGATAGAAAATACGGACCGAACCAGCAGATAGCTTTTTTTCCTTTTGCTGCAACATTCTGTAATACAATCTAACATAAATCCAAGGGACAAATGAAAGAAAAAGACTAGTACACAATATACGAGGGGCATTCAAGTCAAACTAAGACTTGTGATCAAATATCTTGTGAATGAAGGTGTAACGCTGATTGACGTATTCACAAGGCTTCAAGCACAGTACGATGATGAGACTCTTAGCAGCAGTAAAATATTTGAATTTTGTTAAATGACGATCCCGGCCGAGGTGGCTTAGAGCACACTGTAGCCGTTCTTCTGTGAACATTCAGTGAGTGGAACGCCTGATTCTTAAAAGATCGATGGATAACTCGTAGAAGTGATGCATCTTTCTGTGGGAACTGTACACACAATCATTCAGCAACACCACTTGAACATTACAGGAACTCAGATGGGAGTTACTGCCACATCCCCCGTACAGTCCCGACCTTGCTCAAAACCGTTTCCATATGTTTGGGACATTCAAGGAATTCCTGGGAGGCCAGCGTTTCAGACATGCAGCAGGGGATTATATAGGAAAAAATAAAGGGAGTTTTTAATCTCATAAGTGTGTTCTGTTCTTCTGTGCAATCAAAAGTCCCAGTTTGACGTGAATGCCCCTGATATGATAAAGAAGACTTCAAGCATTTGATAAAACCACACATGGCGCAGGTTTCTACTTTCTTAAGGTGTTACATAAAAATGTGTCAGTTGTTGTTTCCCTCCCTCTTTGTTGACCAGTTTCACATTTGTAGTGTTCGGATAAGGTGTTGGAAAGGTTGAGTGAGTAGGGTTACTGAAAGAAAATATGATGAAGTGTGATGTTTATTGCTCTAGTCTCACCGTGTCTGTCTGTATTTGAATGATGTGATTTTTATGATGTCATTTGCCACCTTGGGAACAATAATTACAGGATGAATTCAGTTATTGATTATTTTCCCATTAGAGAACCCCAAGTGTTTCATTTCCTTAAATATTAATACAGAAAGTAATGTAAATATACACCACACATGATCCATCAGCATTCTTTTATGACTCTCTGTCTTTTCTGTATTTCAGTATTCTCCTCAGTCAGCCTGTACCTTTTGGCTCAGAGGCCAGGAACCCTCATCTTGTATGATGATGTCATTCATGTCTTTCACGGCTCTCCAGGTAGAAAATGAAAACGATATCAACTGCTGCTGCTGTTATGATGATCAGTCATAGTGGCTCGTCCATAAGGGCATGTGTGGCAAATACTGTATCTAAAATATGCTGTTGCTATTTGCCTGTCGTAGTTAGCTCCTAAGAGTTATTATTGCATCTAGTGGTGCTTCCCCATGCTCGCATTATGAATCTTATTAGGGTTGGAAGAGCAACAAATTAGGAACTAATTAGGAGGGGTAGTTTTAAAATGCTCTTTAGTCAGAAACAAGTATAATACAGTTTTCCAAATAAAGGCAAAGTGTAAGTGCAGACAGTGTGTCTATGATGTACAGAACTATTTGTAAGATACTTTGGAAAAGACTGGGTGAGGGAAAGGGGGAGAAGGAAAGGAGAATGTTTTATTCTCAGAAATGGCTGCGAAAAATTTGAAGAAATTCATGTCTCCCTTTATCAGTGCATTTTTCTGGATAGTTTGAGGTCTTTTGGGATGTAGTTGTGTTGGAGATTTTACTGAAACTTGGCAAACTCAACTGGTGTATCGAACATAACTGAGCAAAGGGCCAGACTGTACAATCGATGTTGACGCTCAAAACTACATACAGGGGTAGTAGCCTACAGGAAAAGTTGTGTGTGGTAGACTCTCGACTTTGAGTCTATGCCATTATTTCTCTCTCTTTCTCTCTCTCTCTCTCTCTCTCTCTGAAATACATATAGCCTTGCTGTTTTCAGCTACTTTTCCTTAGAGTTACTATGTACTGCTACTGTTTCCATAGCAACAACATCATTGAAAATCTGGTCCTTAATACAATACTCCAGCATGAATCTGAATTATAAAGTACTGTACTTTCAATAATCTACTTGTAGTAATATTAATAATAATAATAATAATAATAATAATAATAATAATAATAATAATTGTATTAATGTGAAATCTATATTTAATTATAAACATCCATCCAATGTTATAAGGACAAAAAATACAAAATCAATTAATTGTTTATCAGTGTGTAACAGAATTGTGCTTTTAAAGCGACCTTGTCAGTCAATATCACTGTAAATAAAGAAAAAACTAAGACAATTTACTTTTCTTCTTCCAGTGATATACAGGAAAATTGATGAGGCAAGGATGCAAGTTATTTATCTAAACCATACATGTTATTGTGAAAGTGACTTTTCCTGTGTTATTACTGACTCTAATATCTAATGTCAGATAAAAATAAAATTAATATACAACAACAGCAACAACAACAACAACAACCCGTGATTTGATCACACAGGAGGTCGGAGCCAGCCATGGCTTCACATTCCAAGGCGGAGCCTGCAGCTGAACTCCTCCTTCTCGGAAACGACTGCTGTTTTGACCACTGCCAGAGATATAAGTGAAATCAACGACTTCCCGTACCTCCTGGCCCTGGAGCCCAACACCACAGGTTATATACCAGATGGAGATTCTAACTGTCGATTTGGAGATTGATATCCATATTTTCCGAAATCTGCTGCTTGTAAATAATGTGTGTATGTTCACGCAGGAGGGGAAAACAGTTGGACGGATTTGACAGTAGTCGCTGCAGTCAGTGCCCAGCTGTTTGATCGGGAAGGTAGTGCGGTTCAAGTCATAGAGCCAGTTCATTTCTCTATTCCTCTGCCCTCCGACTCCCGTGTTCGGTCGCCCACCAGTATACCTGTGTGGGTGTATGACGTGAACACAGGTATACATACAGACTCATTTAAGTCATAGATCTATTATATGCAATGTATTTTCGGATAGGTCCATGATGGAAATGGTGGAATGTTAAAGCTGGTGTGCCCCAGGGTTCCATTATGAGGCCTTTACTGTTTCTATATGCTGATGTTTCTTGTAGGCCTTTGGGTGAGAAATGGAACTGGCTACATTAGAAGAGATGGCTCTCATTTTACGTGGGATTTTATGGCCTCACGGCTGGGATACTGGATAGCAGCCTTCCCCTCTTCATCAGGTAAAATGTACATGCGCATTTATCCATGTGCCTTAATCTCAAACACACAGAAGCCCTCGGCTCTCTATTTCAGATAAAAACACTTTTCAGGCATATTGAGAAGTGGTTATTTTCAGAGTTGGCTTATGCAGGTTGAGTTTCTAGGCTCTTGTGTTTGCTTTATTTAATTCACCAGTATTTTGTTCATGTCCTTTAGGTTGCCAGGTTCTTCATGGTAGGAACATCACAGATGTTGTTTTTTAGAAGTGTTTAGAGAACCACTTAAAAAGACACCTACCATACTTTTAAACTTTTTTAAAGATATCTCAGTCATGTGTAACTTCGGTATAAAATTGTGATTTTAGATCTATATTAACTGATTAATTCATACATTAGTAAAGCTGTGGTTGCATCATAGGACCTGGTTTGTCTCATCCAAGTCTGAGGGATATCACTGCATACCACACCCTTATCTTGCTCTCCATTCTGGGCTCCCTGGCTCTGCTTGTACTGGTACTACTCTGTGTCCTCCTCTACTACTGCAGGTTGGTGGGTGTGGAATGTTTTTTTTTTTTGTTTTTTTTAAATAAAGCCTTATTCAAAGCCTTTTGTGAAGCAATGAAGGGGTCCTCATCCTGTATCAACTCACATAGGACATGCATTTACTTGTTTTGTCTTTTGCTTTTAGACGGAGGTGCCTAAAGCCTCGGCGACAACAAAAGCAGGGGCAGGTCTCAACTGCTCTGTGCAACTCGAGAAGAGACCAGGGCACCTCCACATCTCGCCTCAACCTTATCTGCGGTGGTCATGTTGAAACCACTACTTCCAATGCTGATCCAGAGGCCAGCAAATCCGATGCCTCGACATCCCACGAATACAAGAGTGCACGTGACGAGTTTACCAAGCACATACCAGCACACAAACTCCGCCATTCATCCAAGAATAAACAGTCCAAAGCGGCCCAGAGAGGTGTTGAAAGCTTCCCTATGAAGGTGCATCGTTCCACAGAGACAAGCAGCAATGACAATACCCTTTCCCATGAAGATTACAGTCGCAACTACAGCCCAGATGTCAAGGATCACGAGTACCGTCGCAGACATGTTGTTAATGATAATCGTGGATATACAGCTGACCCACCATCTCCACCCCTTTCAGACAAGCCGCCAGAATACTCACAGCTTTCCCAAGGTCAGGACCATCTTTCTCGTCCAACAACACTGAACACACAACCTGGTCAGATCATATTCTGCAGTTCTTTAGATCAAATGACAGAGAACATGTACCGCAGCATGGTTCCAACCCTTGTCATTCCAGCGCATTACATGCGTCTGTCATCTGAGTTTGGAGGTTCCGAAGGTGGAAAGGATGGCCAGAGTCAGGCTGAGAGGGAAAGGGACGGTCAGGGAGGGGCAGGTAATGGAAATAGCAGTGGAGTGCAGAGCCAAGGTCACCAGGTCCAGATCCAGGGATCAGGCCAGATGCAGGGCCAGCAAGGAGTAGGGTCCCCAGCCGGTTCAGAGGAAAATGTCTGGGCATCGGGAGGTCCGTCTGCACCTGTCCACATTCCAGTGCTTTTTAACGATTCCACCATGGCTCAGATGAATGGGGAGCTCCAAGCCCTTACAGAAAAGAAACTTCGAGAATTAGGAGTCAAGCAGCACCCTCGTGCTTGGTTCATATCACTTGATGGACGTGCCAATGCTCATGTGCGTCACTCCTACATCGATGTTGCCTCAGAACTTGCTCACAGTGGAGCTAACAGCAGTAACCACAGTGCTCAAAGCACCTTGAGTGCCCCTGCTGGCACCAGTAAGGATTGCAGCCCAGATACATGTCTCCAAGATACCCAACAGGAGCGCAAGCAGGTGTCTGGACGGAAGAGTAAAGAGGAACGGCATGGAAATGGGCGAAAGGGGCATGGAGGAAGCAGCAGTGGAGGGAAGCAGTACTCCAAATTGCCTTATCATGACCCTCTAGATCTTGCCGGTGGAGTTGGCCGCATGGGTGCGGGATCACCTTTGGAAAATCCTCTGACTCCCCTCCTGGATGATGGTCCAGAGGAACCACGAGGGTCACCAATGCCTCGAAGAGGTCGAAGCCGGGGTAACAGCTCACGTAGCAGCAACAGTGAGACACAGAGAGATTCTGTCACCAGCCCAGAGGACGATAACGACCCAGATGACAAGGATGAGAACAAGAAAAGTCCATGGCAACGCATTGAGGAACGGCCGCTTATGGTTTTCCATCCCAAGAAGTAAAACTGTAACAGAAGTCACACATTTTAAATATGAAGGATGTATTCACCTGAGTCCTGGACCATGTTTCACACTTGATTCCGATAAGGATCATCAAAAAAGGACGTCATTTGTGGAAAAAATGTGATGCCCTTGTTCAATGAAAGATAACCACAGTTTAAATTGGTGATTGTAAGCAACTGTTGCCTATATTGGAACAATTTAATCTAGTTCCTCATAGCTGAATGGAACAGTGGCAGAATCATTTTGTAATTAATGAAATACCATCCCTATATCAATAAAAACTATATGGATTTGAGACTAGAAACAAGAAGAGATTTTGGGAACAGAAAAGCAGATGAGGTGACGCAAGGCACATTCAGCACCTCGATGATGCCTAACTGAATTCCTTTATCCTAATATGGTTAAAGGATTTTACCATAAACCATTTTTACTGTAGATCTAAAGAAAATATTTGTTAAAGTATGTTATATGTTTACAATCAAAAATGGCACAAAATAAGTCACTCCGTACAAAACTGTTTAATTGCTTCTTAGTCAATAACTTGGTGGTTGTTGTGGATTTGTGGAATAGTTCCATACTCAAGATGGCATCTTCCTGACGTTACTTGTTAAGAAAAAAGAAAGATCAGGACTTGTGCTGGAAAGTAAAAAAACGACTTTTATGCTACTGGATGTTTTCATACGTTCATATTCGATGTTCCTTGTTTCATATTCCGAATGTACATTTTGAGTACACACCAAATTCCCAGCTCCAACAGGAAGCATTATGTGTTATTCTATTCATGTATTATTGGTTTTTTTTATATATCAGTATTGTCAAGATGAATTACAATATATGAACAGGGGTGATAAATTTAAGTAATGGTTTATAGATTCAAACATTCCACATCAGACATTCCCAGTTAAAGACCAATGCTTGGGTATTTTTTTCAGGACTTGTATCAATTCTTCAGGAATTGTATCGGTTCACTACTTTATTAGGTAGTTTAAGTAGATTTAGTTAAATTAAGTCTTTTTTATTTGTTTCTAGTCTGTTTCTTGATATATTTATGGACAGGTAATGTTGATTTTGTTTCTGTACATGTGCCAATATGAACTTGTCAGACCATACTAATTTTTTGTAACTTTTTAATCATGGTTTACAGTACTTTTCAAACTAAAAAGTTTATAATATTTAATACCAGAGTTTACCAAACATCAAATCTGGAACAAATATTTCATTTCATTGTCAAAAAATTCTGATGTAACAGTACAACTGGTCTTTTTAAGTGTAGTTAATATGAAAATGAAAAAAATCTCAGCGATCAGTATGCACAAAAAAGAGTACAGTATATTTTATGTCCATAAAAGGGTTTGGGTGGAGCTATGGAATCACAATGTTTCCAGGTTAACAATCAAAGGAATATTTAGACCAATCACAGGCAAGTGGGCCAGACAAAACTCTGTTGATCCAAACACAAGCTGTAATACAGACATTACTTAATTACTCAGACCAACAGTTCTGTGCATTTTTTTCAAACTCATCTGAATTCATCGTCTGGAGCGATGGATGATTGATTTTTTTTTTGTGGATGATGGATGATGGATTGGTGACATTAATATCCTGTCTTAATTAGACAGCTGCTTCCTAAACAGAGCAAAGGGGTGGTGAAGACATTTCAAAGACTCAGTAATAATAAAAAGTGCAGGGTGTATAGTTATAGGAAACTAATCAACGTGTAGTCAAGGAAAGGGTTGGCCTCTAACAAGCTGATGTTGTTTGAAATTGTTTTCAGTGTGTTTCATTCCACTTATAGTAAGAGTTATCCATTTTATCTGCTTATACGTACTGTAGGTATGTTTAACGATGTAAAACGACTTCCTGCTTTAGATGCTATAAACATTCATTCTCACTCACTCACTCACTCACTCATCTTCTATACCGCTTTATCCTGTATTCAGGGTCACGGGGACCTGGAGCCTATCCCAGGAGGCTTAGGGCATGAGGCAGGGTACACCCTGGACAGGGTGCCAATCCGCAGGGCATTCATTCTCAAAAAAACCTCGAATTTATCCCCTCTCTTACAGTTATGTCAGAATGCAGGTTTTCAGTAAACCACAAAACGCAAAGTTCTTGAAGACTTTTCTTCCCATGGTAGAAAGGTTCCATGTCATTGCAAAGCACTCCTCATCAAAAACTTTACCATATTATACATTTGTCATTCTTAAATGAAACCATGTTTTTTAGCGATTAAATTACGTCCATAAATTGCATCCACAAAGCAAACCTTGGAAAAAAGTAAATTTTTAATAAGAAATAGTAACGTATCGGAAGACCAATCAGAATCAAGAATTCACCAACTATCCTAAACAATTAGATTTTACTCCTTGCCAGACTCTATAAACATAAGGCCAGATGGTCCTGGGTATGTATAGTCGCATTTATATGCATGGGATGTACACTAGGTAGACTAATTTTTTTATGATTGAGATTCAAAAAGGTTTTTATGAAAGTATTAAAAATAGGACAATATGAGAGTGTGGAGGGGGCTGTGTTGCCTTTGGGAAAGTGTGTGAGGTAATTATTTAGCATGTTCGATGCTTGGAGGCCATGTTGAAAGGCAGAAAAAACACAATCTTGTGTTCCTAGTTGAAATATTTGGTGCTATCGGCTATACGCTAGTGCATTTCACTTTAACAGTATGGCGTTATTTTTACTTTCAGTATTCACTCTATAATCACGTGAACTGTGTGAAATGTTTCTTTGTTGCTGAGGATTCTCCATTTGCTCTAGTTTAATATCCATACAAGGACATAATTGTGCTCACTTTTTTAGTGTAGTGCAACTTATTTATTTTAAACAGAATGTTTCTTTTAGCTTTCCCCATCCTTCCTCAACCTTAGCTTTCCAGTCCTTAATAGCTTAAATTATTTCTTAATTTATAATCGAATAATAATAATAATTATTATTATTAATTGTTTGTCTCATGTGACTAATGTTTAGTTCTGCCATAGTGAAGACATAGTATTTATAAAACGTACACATTTTTTGTTAAAACTTTAGGAAAGAAAAAGAATCACATTGGAAGCACAGTTCTTTTTAGTATGACTGAATTGGTTTGGCCAATTTTTTAAAAATTAATTAATTAATAAACTGATCGCCTAGAGGAAACATCAGTTTGTTTGGGTTTGGATTAAAAATGAGACATCTTTAAAGCTACGATGCTATTTAACCTACAGTACAAAATCTTTATTTATGTTTATGAGGCTATGAAGATTCAAGTCTTGAATTAAAAAAGAGAAGGCTATGCTGTTTTTTATAGAAAAATAATAAATTATGTGACTCAAAATCAGACTGTTACTAAAGCTTTTTTCTCCCAAGTGCTTTATTGATCTTGTGCCAGAGCACTTTGCCAACATATTGTACTTTTTATCCATTTATAGTTTCAAGCATTGTTTTGGAATGAACAATGCAAAAAAAAAAAAAAAAAAAGGATCGATTGGAAATGTTGATTATAATCAAATGTATTCATTATTTCACATGAAAAATGATAAAATTTATCATTTAAGATATAAAACTTGAAGCAAAATTTTACAAATTGATTTCATGATGTTATATTTAAGCAATAATAATAATAATAATAATAATAGATCAATTTGACTACATTCAATTTCTCAGATGTCATTATTTTGATCTGTACACCAAACGTCCGACACCAAACACAGCTTGACGTCTGTTTATGCTTTATTATTAGTTGTTGTTTTTTTAAGCAACTGAGTTGTACTGTAGATCCCCGAACAGCATTTCATCCTGATTAACTGCTCTCAATTACAACACTGACCTGTCTCTATTGAACCCCGAAAGATATTGTACAGTATATAAAGTAAACTAAATGCTCAAGCAGTTCACTGTAAGCTTTCACTGAAGTCGATCTATCACACAACGGCTTAACTGGGTAGTCTTTGGATTTGAGGTTATAAAACACAATTTTTCCGCATCACGTAAAAACGAATTTATTTATCATAAAATATTCTTGCTGTTTAAATGTTATTTAAATACTGTATGTAGAATCAAATTTTACCTAGTTAGTGGAGCCATAGAACTTTAAAGAAGTATAGATTCCAGGGCTTTGTGTTACAGAACCCTGGTGGTTCTCGAACCCTGTTTTAAGACAGATATTCTAGACACTGCTAGAAATGTTAAATCGCTTGGTTTGTCCATGAAATATCATATTCTCTGTAAAAACCTGAGAACTGTAAAAAAACAAACAAAACAAAAAAAACATGGAGCACATTGTGTTTGCATTTTCCAGATTTTTTTTTCAGTTTATCCTTCAGGGTTTCTCTCAATAGCAGAACAGAACCCTGACTGCTGAACCCTTGAGAAACCCTTTTCTCTCGCTAGGATTTTGCAAAAGTCAGTGCTTTTCGCCCAGAACACTCTTTAGGTTCTGCTTAGATTCAAATAAGAATTTTTTTTTGTAAGTAACTAAACTTTTTCAGAATTTGTTCTTGTCCCCTACTTCTCAGTTGTTTCTGTTGAACTGTTCAATCCAACAAAGGCTTGATGAATCCTTGTTCAGAAAACAAAGGGGGTTGAGGAATCAGTTTTATGTTTTTTAACAACTTCTAATGGTTTTGTTGGATTTGTCGCTTCAAATTTCTATTTCGATCGCAACACTGCTTTTCCTGAAAGTTCCAGAAAATAGTGTTGCATTTAATTGCTGTTTAATTTTTAGTGGTCTCTGATTGTAGAACCCTTTTTTGAAGTGTTTCTACGGTGTGTTCCTTATAGGTTCTAACTGCAGATTCTGTTTTTTTAAATTTGCCCTTTTTTCCTTTGATGTGTTTCTTAAAAGTTCTATTTAGAACTTTTAAAAACCTTGGTAAAACCTGAGAACAGAATGAATGTGTAACAACGTAATGTGTGAAAACCAAGGTGAACTGTTTTCATTATATTATTTTCACCTCCTGTTTACAGTGAATGATTTTTACCACAAAGCTTTTGTACACAAAATTCAAGATTGCTTCTTCAGCATGTATTTACAGTGTGTTGTATAGAGAGTATTGTATAGTAAGCATTGTCTGCTCTCTGTGAGTGAGTGCGAGTTCTCCTCTGTGTAAAGGTGCTCCCTTTGAAATCAAAGCCATTCTCCGTTATCGCTGCAAACCATCCATTAATATCAATAAGCATTAGTCGGTGTGTGTTAAGAATGTGGCGTGATTGCAAGTGCTCTGGGAAGCCGTGTAAATATTTCTCTCTTGAATTCGGGGAGCGGTTCGACTTCTAGGTTGATGTTTTCCATGTCAAGCTTTTGCATTGTAAACTCTTAATGAACACACAAAGCATAAATTTGATTGTACATTCTTCCAAGAAAAAAATAATAAACTTGTTTACACATTGGTTTCACACTTTTCTCTGGTGATTTTCTTTTTCTTTTTTTTTTTTTTTTTGAAGGTGAAGAGATCTCTTTCTGAAGAGGTTTTTATTATTTTCTAAAAACACTGGAGGGTTAACAGTATACTGTTTCTATTAAGCTACTAAAGAAGGCCATTATCGATTTACAGTTGAATGTAATGTTCAAGAAACATGATTTTTCCTGTTATTATTTATATTATAGCAGCTATAAACACTCTTTGATGTCAGCGTTAAAACTATGGACTCCAATTCCCAGCAGCCACTGCTTACGCCTTCTGATATCAATTCTTATCATACTGTACGCACCTATTTTCATTTTCACCTTCAATTTTTATTTTATTATATTGTTAACTAGTGGTTGACCTTTGGCTTTGTCATGCTATGTTCATGAAACCGAGGTATCTGGAGGAAAGCCACCAAGCATGGCGACAACATGCAAACTTCATGCACACAAACCCAGAGGTTTCCTCCAGGTACTCCAGTTTCCTCCCACAGTGCAAAGACATGCAAGTTAGGCTAATTGGCGTTCCAAAATTTCCCTGTAGTATGTGAATGAGTGTGTGTGTGTGAGTGTGTGTGTGTGTGCCCTGTGATGAATTGGCACTCTGCTCAGGGTGTACACGGCCTCGTGCTCTAAGTCTCCTGGGATAGGCTCCAGTTCCCCTGCGACCCTGTATGCAGGATAAAAACGATATAAACGATGAGTGAATGAAATATTATTATTATTATTATTATTATTATTATTATTAGAGTGGTACCTCAGCATACGAACCCCCCGACTTAAGTATTTTTTCCCTAAGAACTAAGATTTTGCAAGCAATTTTTAAATATTTTTGGATGGATGGAACAGATTATCTCCAGATAACAGATTATTCTCCAGTCCACAAGGTGGCAGCAGCGACATATTTTCTCACAGCGACGTATTTTGGTTTTATCCCAAATTTGCGTTCTCTCAAATACACAGTGCACTAAATGCGGGACGCTATATTTTTCGCCATATTGTTCCGCCATTTTGAAGTGCCCATGTGTAGGGAACAAGGCAAGTATTTAGGACGTGACCTGGGTCAGGTTCGACCACTGTACTTTACTTCATCTCTTTAGCTAACTCTACCGTGTGAATTGTAAAAATATATTGTCTCTCATTATGTGGCAGAACAATTTAGCTCCTGGAAGTTTATAATTAATTTGTTTTCATGGACTTTGTCTTGATTTTGTAGTCCATTTTGAAGGATTTATTCTTGTTAAGGAAAGGAGAAGGACGCCTCCTCTGCTGTTCTTAACCTCGTATAGGTCAACATCACCAAAAGCGTTTTGTAAGTCGGATAAACATTAACATTAAAGCATTAACATGAAAAAGATACGCTTTCAGGATGAGCCCAGGTGTTAGTTAGCTATAAACTAGCAATAATATTTAACCACGGCGTGTAAATCTGTTACACAGGAACTACATGGCTAGCTTTCTCTTTCCCATCTGCACATAATGTTATAAAATAAGTCTTCAGTAATAAACATGTTATTACATTTTTATATGTAGTGTTATATTTTAGTTTAGTGAGACAAATACGTATTATTTCGCATGTACTGCAAATGTGTTTACCTGTGTGCTGTTCTAAAGCTTAGGGAAAACTTAACTGCAGTCTGCATAATGTCCGCCAGGCGGCGCCAAACATCAGCTCCTACAAAGACAGCAGTTTTATAGGATATTTTTTCCTTACATGATTCTGTTGAGGTAAAAGAGACAGTGATGAGATTCTACATCATGCTCTCAGACAGAATCAAGTTAGTTTTGGGGTAATGAATGAAATTTGTCATGTTGTTGTGTGGCAGCATGTTTCTGGTGGGGCTCACGGGAGGAATCGCCTCAGGAAAGAGCACCGTGTCGTCTCAGCTCAGGGAGTTCGGCTGTCCTGTGATCGACGCAGATGCTGTGGCCAGGAAAGGTGACCGAGTCGAGGAAACAAACTCACACCAACTGCACTTTCTTCATTTCTTTTTCTGCTTCTTTCTTCCTGGACGTCCATCCTCCCATCTGCACATCTTTCCTTCCGCACTTTTATTTTTTTCGTAGACTCGTTTTAATTTTTTTTTATCCTTCAATATTTTTGCACTTTTTTCTTTCTGTTCTATAAAACATATTTCCTTCACGCTGCACTTTTGCATCTTTCCTTCTCAAGTTTCCCTGTTACTTTCTTCCTACATCCACAACTTATTACTTCTGTACCTTTGTGCTTCTTTCTCCACTTTTTCCTTCCTTTCATGATTCCTTCCTTTTTGCATTCCTTTCTGCCTTTTATCTGTGCTGTCTTTCTTCTTTCTGTTCCGCACTTACTCCCACACTTCCATCCTTTCACAGTTCCTTTTTGTTTGTTTGTTTGCTACTTTTATTCTTTCTTTTGAAAAGTCTTTCCTCCTCTATTTCCCCCCTCATTCCTTTCTTTCACACTTTCTGTTTTACTTCATTTGTCATTTTAATTTAGCACTCGTCCATCATTTAATGCTTCTGTCTTTTATTCATTCATTCCTCACTTCTTTTCCTAAAACTTTCTTCCTTCAAGTTGGACTCCTTCCCTTCTTTCATTACACTTTTTTCCTCACCATTTCTTCCTTTTTCACTTCCTTCCTTCAACAACTCCATCTTTCTTACTTTTTTCCTTTTCCGATTTCCTTTTGCCCCATCTGCTTCTTTCCTTTAACAGTTTCTTCTCCTTTCTGACGTCCTTCCTGGTGTCCATCCACAGTTCTTTCCTTTTCCACCTTTGTACTTTCCGTCCTTCCAAACATCCTTCCTTCTGCACATTCTTCTCCTTCTTCATTTATTTATCTGTGTGTGTATTAATGTGAGAATGGCAGTGTTAAGAATGTATGTTGCGCATGTGAGTGTGTGTTGCTGAAGTGTGTGTGTTTGACAGTGGTGGAGCCTCAGACGCGAGCGTACCGGCTCCTGGTGCAGTACTTCGGGCGGGAGATCCTGCTGGAGAACGGTGAGATAGACAGGCAGAAGCTCGGCCAGATCATCTTCTCCGACCCTGAAAAGCGCAGGATGCTCAACTCCATCACACACCCCGAGATCCACAGGGCCATGCTCAAACAGATCCTCTACTACTTCATCCGAGGTTGGAGCCGACACACACACACACCCTCTCCTTATGCGGTGTGCCATGGTGTGTGTGTGTGTATGTATGGAAGACGTATTTCAAGTCTATCTAGTAATGTTGTACAATATAAACCCTTTTGTGTTTGTGCTATAAGGTTACCGGTACGTCATCCTGGACGTGCCTCTGCTGTTTGAGACGCAGCGTCTCACTCACTTCATGAAGCACACGGTGGTCGTCTACTGGTAAGAGCTCTTTTCATCATCCTGTAAGGATTTAAATTCCTGTCATTGTTACGTCGCAGCGCTTTCAAACTCTTGCTTCTGATTGGTCAGAAGGTGTTGATTGATTGGAAGGTTGAAATTCGCATCACACATTTATATCCATGCGCTCGCTCTGGTAGTACGAGCTCGTTCAGGGAGTGAAGTGGTTAAAGGAGTCTCCAGTGTCAGTGCGTTTAACAGTTAACTGAACTGCATATGCTGAAATGTACAAGTTCTCTCTCTCTCTCCCTCTCTCTCTCCCTCTCTCTCTCTCTCGGCCTCAGTGACCCCGCCACCCAGCTGACTCGGCTCATGCAGCGTGACGGTCTGAGCCGGGAGGAAGCCGAGCAGCGCATCGCTGCCCAGATGCTGCTGAGCGAGAAGCGCGGCCTTGCCAGGCATGTAATCGAAAACTCCAGCTCGCGCGAGGACACACACCGCCAGGTCCTGCGCTTACACGCCACGCTGGACGACTCCATGGAGTTCTTACCCATCAGAGCCGTTGCCGTGGCAGCCGTCGCCGGCCTGGGAGGCCTCTTTCTCTACATGGTTAAACTCCTAGTATCCTAGCTTCCGGGCGCAGACACTCGCCATAACACTAATGTACTTTATATGCAGAAATAATGTAGGGTTCATCCAGGGGGCTTCCAGACTAGCAAAAGTATTGCAGCATGTGGTGAAAGTTTTTATTTTTTTAGTAATTATTTTTTTTTTTGTCTATAACAAAAAGTTTGACAATCTAAACTTAAAATATCTGAGCTTTGTCCTGAACCTAATATAAAACTGACACACTTTTCCAAAACCCAAACCTTTGATCGATTCAGTCGAAGGATTTTAGACAATCAGCTTATAACATTTGTAAAAACTGCATAACTACTTATGAGTTCAAAATCAGTATGTAGTTTAATTTAAAAATAATAATAATAACCATGTGTCATGCTGTTAAGTATATAATATATTTCTGTTCAGGATTTTAAACAGTGTGAAGTTCACAACAGATTTTTAACACGTACACAGCCTCCAGCCCTTGAGACATGTTTAGCATCTGTGAAAAAAGTTAACGTTATAGAAGTCTCACAATCGCAAAATCTTTACAGCAACTGTCACATCACATCATCAAGCTACATGAAGTCAGTTTTAGGTTTTAAAAACTTTTTTTTCCCAGTTTGCAATAAACCTATGGATGTAATTCTCAGCAGAACGATATATTACATATTTCTGGTACAGCTCTGGGAAGTTTTTTTTTCCAAGTATACCTTAAAGTGAGTCTATAAGGGATTCTATAATTTTTTTTTAATTAAATTCTTTGTTCTTTTACTGTATATTGTAGTTCACGGTAACTAATTTTACTGAAGTGCAGCTACTTAACGCTCTTACACTCTGTTCAGTGTACACAGTGTAATTTTCTATCTAATGTTAAAGCTGATGTTGGAATGAATCATTCCTGAAGAACCTGATATATAAACACTGTGATTAAAGCACATGAACACGACCATCTGCTCCGTACATTCTGTATAGTTTAGTTTCATTCTCTCTCTCTCTCACACACACACACACACACACACATGCATGAACTGAATGTATCTGCTAAAATCAGTGCTGCTTGTTGGAAATGAAGGGAATGTAAAAGTTGAACTAACAATTAAACAGGTTTCAAAACATCCCAGTGCAAAGTGTGATTTATTTATAAGATTTTCTAGATTATTTTTCTTTTAACTATAAATGTAGTGGAAGAAATAAAGGTACACCACAAGCACCTTTCTAGTTAAGGCGATATGCGTAGGTTTGCATGTGTGTGTTCTTGGTGATGTAATGCAGTGGATGCAAGACATGCCCTAATTTTTTGTCTTTAGTAAAATCTTTGTCCAAGACTGAAGATGGAACACTGATTTTCAAATATTTTCATATTTTCACAAAACTCCGTAAAAAAGGCACTTTTTGAATTTTTGAGTTGAATTGAGGAGTAAAGGGGCGGAAAAGAAAGACATTCTCAGAAGTTGCTTCAAGTGACTTAAAAGTGCTTTTTCAAATGTCCAAAATATGGAGCTGAAATGTTTTTTTTAATTTGAAAAATATTCCAGTCTTTTCCAAATTATGATCCCCCTAGTGGTATGTGAAGGTACTGCACGTGGGCAGCAAGCAGTCATTTACAACATAGGAGTGAAACACTTTAAATTTTTAGTTTTGTAACTGAGTATCACATTCATATTAAACCTTTATGAATAAATATTTGCAATATTTAAAACAAACAAAGCAATCAGGGCTGATAAAACAAATCAAAAAGTGTTGCAAAAACAGGCAATGCCCTAAACAGCCAGATGATGGCGCAGTAATGAGTATACACAGCATCGCAGGTTGAGTAGGAGAACATCTGAACATCTGCAAGTAGAAACAGAACCGGCTGATATGCCATCCTGAACCTGACCCGGTCCATGTCCTGTCTTTGCCTTGTTACACCACGGTATTCTCCTCTTCTGTGTTAGCTCACCTACTTCATCCATGTTGCTTCTTTTGCTTCTTCTTGTTCGTATTATTATTATTATTATTATTATTATAATTAGTTTCTATTCTTGGTTTCTTCCAGTTTGCCGAAACCTCCTGGTTAACTGTTTTTGGTTATGGAACTCTGACATTATCTTCTCATTAATCAACTCACATGACATTAAGATTACACTAATTATGATTTATGGAACACACACTCAGTGTTCTGTACACACCTGCATCCTGTTCCTAACCCCATGTTACATTTGGATAACAATCTTTGTTTAAAATGTTTACATTGTCTTTATTAGTACATTTGATTTTTTTTTTTTGTTGCAGTAAATGAAACATTAAAATGCATTTTTGTTTGTCATTAATCAAAGTAACATTAAGTGATATGTCACTTTTTTTTGGATGAAGGGAAAACCATTAATTTTTAATCATGAAAGCAGCTTCCCCATACAGAATTTTTTAACTAATGACATAGTGTGTGTGTGTGTGTGTGTGTGTGTGTGTGTGTGTGTGTGTGTGTGTGTTATGTTAATGCAGAGTGACGAGGGCCAGCGGCTTCACAACCCGGACCTCTGATTGTGTGTGTGAGAGAGACAGAGAGTGAGAGAAGACTGAGGAAGACTTCACACTGGTATTTGTTCGCACATTTGCATATTTGAGAGAGAGAGAGAGAGACAGAGAGAGAGAGAGGGAGAGGGAGAGAGAGACAGAGATGGAGAGACAGACAGAGAGAGAGACAGAGAGAGAGAGAGAGAGAGAGAGAGACGGAGAGGGAGACAGAGAGAAAGAGATGGAGAAGGAGACAGAGAAAGAGATGGAGAAGGAGACAGAGAGAGAGACAGAGATGAAAGACAATTAGTCCGTTTTTCACTTTCAGCTCTGAACATCTGCAAGATAAATGTGTACAAATGAGAGTGTGTGAGTGGGTGTGAGAGAGTGCTCGAACCTCCATAAATCCACCGCTGCGTTCCATCTGTCTCTCTTTCAGTTCCGGCCCACGACAGAGAAACTGTCTTTCCACAAACGCTGCTCTGAAAGATGAGTGTTTCCTCAGGTTTGTTTTTTTTTCATCATCATTACTTTGTTCTTTATTTTAACAAATGAATTTGGTTTAATGTTGCAAACAAGTAAACCACAGTGTATACGGTGTATCATATCTGATTACTAAAGTGTAATATGTTTTGTGTGTGTGTGTGTGTGTGTGTGTCCTGCAGGTTTTGGTGATACTGTGTGGCTGTCATTCTGGCGCTGGTCCAGTCGCCCAACACCGACTCTGCTAGAAATCCCAAATCCCCCTGACAGCTCTCTCTCTCTCTCTCTCTCTCTCTCACACACACTCGAAAATCAGCCTGAGATTGATGTTCCTGGCTGACCAGAATGGTCCTCGTTTTAAGAATGATGCTGAGATGCTTTTCTTTTCACCGCGGCTGTAACGAGTGATTGTTTCTGTACCGTATTCTTCCTGTGAGCTCCAGCCGCTCTATCCGCTCTCCTCTGCTCTGATCTCTCTTTAACGACGAGACCGACAGCACTAAGATCCAGGATGCTTGATGTTGGCGCTAAGCGACTCTCTCGACCTGTGCGTGCGTTTCATAGAACGCCAGAAGAATCGTTTGCCAAAGCACAAACAAGCAGAGGACCAAAGACTCTATTAAGGGAAAGCTTTTCGTCTCAGTGGGAAAGACGTGCTGCTTATGTAAACCATTTGTTTTCTGTTTTGAAGCTAGTGTGCGGTTGTGTGTTTGTGTGGACGAGTTAAGCACCGTGGCATTTCGCTAATCCGATATGCCACATTTCACCCCTTCGGTTGTAACAGCTACCGCTGTGAGAGGGATATTAAGTGTAAAATGTGGAATTTCTTGTGTGTGCCTGTGTGTGTGTGTGTGTGTGTCTGTGTGTGTGTGTGTGTGTGTGTGTGTGTGTGTGGGCGGCTCAAACAAAACAGCGCACGACTCAGGATTTGCTGAATTACTGCAGCAACATCTGGACGCTAATAATAAGAAATAAAACACATTAACAATGGATTATGCTGAAGTATAAGTAGTTCATCACTAGTTTTGCAGGTGTTTGGAAGACGTTCACAAAGCACTGAAACTGGAGACTCCTTCCGTAAATGTTCAATAAACCTTTCCTGACAGAAAACTTCCACCACGTCCACAATCACACCCGATTTTAACTCGTGAACATTTTGCGCGAGGATTTTACAGCAGGTATTTAAAATGTATCAACTATTTCATCACTGCGATGCAGCCAACATGAAGTCAGTTTCCCCAGAATTGAACGCTGTTCGGAGTTAAAGAGCGAGCAGGCGATATCTTGAGCTGTTTGTGAAACGGAACAAAAAAACTCATTTGCATACAATCTAAGACGTCTGGCTCTTATCTGATAAAGCTGACTTCTCTAGACAGAGACGGACAACGTGAGACGCAGCTTAGCAGGACACTGATAACCGATAAAGCAATAATAATTTGTCTTTTTTTGTGCCCTAGCAGGAGTCCGGCGCTAGTCCTCGACGTGTCTTTGCGAGATAAGACTGGCCTTATTAAAAGAGAATGTAAATGCCAGCACTGATCTCGTTCCGCGCTGAAGTGAGCACTGTCTCACGTCTGTTCTGGGGGTGGAAGGGAAGGGTAGGTGGGGCTGGGGGGACTTAGGGGGTTGGAACAAAAATATTTTCAGAGGAATATGGGGCTTAGACAGAGCACTGGCTGCATTAGTAGCGCTAGCAGACATCGTTAATATTCCTGTAATTGTTTTTATTATTTTGTCTTTTTATTAAGGTAATGAATTTCCAGAATCCTCGGCCAAACGATGAACTATGAGTACAAACCTCGTCATGTGATGCGCTACCTCACTGCACTCATATGAGTGATTTCTAATCACTATCGCTGGTTCTCGATTATACTGTTCTGAATTCAAAATGGTCAGGAAGTGTTGATCAGCAGGAAGTGAATAAAAATAATTGCAAACCAAAAAAATAACCTTAAATGCAAAATAACCACAACAGTTAATTACAGCATTTTCCAATTTCCTTGCATAAAGTTTTTCAATTGCACGTCTGACACAAGTCTTATGTGTGGGCGGGTGTTACAACGCTGCTTCGTCATTGGCCAGCTGCTATTGGGCAGCCTTGCAGAGCTGCATAATCACTGGCCAGGTGTTAATGGGCTGCTTCCTTATTGGCCAGCAGTTTTGGGTAGGCGTTACAGGGCCCCATGGTCATTCGCTTGGAGCTTTGAGGTAGGCATTACAGGGCTGTTTCCTCTATTGTTGATAAGTTCTGAATTCTGATTGGTCAGGAGGAGTTGATCAGCAGGAAGTGAATAAAATTAATAAAAAAAAATTTCCATATTCCTTGCACCAATCTTTGGTGTTTTCAGTTTTCCTGCTCAGTTTTTCATTTGTACTTCTGATACAAATCTTATGTGTGGGTGGTTCTTATCAGTGAACTGTAAGATCAGTGAGTTGCAGAACACACACCCGGATGGACTGTTTATTGTCGCTGGATCTTGTTTACACAAACATCCCCGGCGCATATCGGCAGAGCCCCGCCCCCACCTCGGCTACTCAGACCACATCTCTATACTAATTTTATGCTAATTCCAGCATACGGACCACTCTTCAGGTGTTCAAAACCGGTTCTGAAGCAGGTGGAAACCTGGCAAGCGGGAGCTATCTCTGCTCTTCAGGACTGTTTTGAGAACCAGACAGTAACCCTGGCAGAGTGCTCAGAGCTGAACAGCTGGCAGATGTTCTCACTGACATCTTCAACATCTCTCTGAGCAGCGCTGTCGTCCCCACGTGCTTCAAGACCACCACCATTGTCCCCGTGCCTAAGACATCTTCTGTGTCCTGTCTCAATGACTACCGTCCTGTTGAACTCACACCCATCATCATGAAGTGCTTTGAGTGGTTCATCATAAGACACATAAAGACCCTGTTGCCCTCCACACTGGACCCACTGCAGTTTGTGTATCATCATTGGTTGGAGATCTCGTCACATGGATGCCCCGTGTGTCTCTTTGGGATGCGTCTGGTGTCTGGGGATGATTCTCTCT
>JAOVVA010000048.1:1555847-1572168 GCA_028565275.1 Leiocassis micropogon | reverse complement strand
ACACACACACACACACACATACTGTACACACACACATTTAAAGAAACATTTCTTTCACTTCAGATCATACTCGGATGTTTACTTTGAATAAATGTTTACTGACATCATTTTTATTTCTTAAAAATGTATTTATGTAAAAATAAAATGTATTTTACAATTCTAGGTGTATAAGTCCTGTTTTATAATAGAATTAAGAAACCCTCCATCTATGTGTAACATAATTAGTGTTAATTCTGTGGAATTTCTCTACAGAATTTGTTTTTTGGTGGATTGATGCTGCAGTACTTTTGGACTGCTGATATTACAGAAGCACAGAAGCAAGAAATTCAAGCTTTCTATTTAAATTATGCATAATAGGCATTTGCCTGTAGGTCTGTTCAACATGCTGAATGCCGAGTCTTGTTAATTTTGTTTATTGAGTTATGAATAATTATAAATTTATAAAGAATTTGCTAGATTTCCAAGAAAGTAAACAGCAAAAAAAAGCTGCTCCTTTCATCTGTTATTTTGCAATTTGAAACTCTTTCACTCTCATTGGCTTACACATTCCCTGTTCCCTGATTGCTCCTGTCGATCACCATGTAGCCGGTCATGACTGAAGGTGGGATGTCTTGATGTTTGATGTATCTGAGCCTGTCTGTGGAGAAGGACTAGAAATTTCCCAGAAGCCTCATACAATATCTAAATGCGGCTTCTGAATTCAGCATTTTTACTTTAGTTTTACTTTACTGGATTTGTATTGGAATGTAAGTGTGAGTGTATTGTGGTATATAATAGTATATTTTGTGTATTTCAGTTCTGTAGTCACAGTAAATCGAGAGAAACCTTCTTACCTGTCCGTTTTTGACAAGATCTGCCCACATGCTGGTCCCGTCACCGCCTCTCATTAGTACGTTGTAGGTAAAGAAGTATGTCCCGGGCACCTTGCACACAAACTTCCCTGACGCGCCATCGTAATTGTTGCCAATGTTGGTGACTACATCATCGAACCTCAAGACCTCGTAGCCCTCCTGTGGGTTTCGTAGACCAGCATAGAATGCCACACGTGGACCTGTATTAAAGCTCCCAATGCCAGCACCTGCCATCATGCTTTTTTCTCCCGGTGGACCGATCGGACCTGGAGGACCGGGCTCTCCTGGTGGTCCAGGTGGGCCAGGTTTTCCAGGTTTCCCCGGCCTGCCGTGGATGTACGTTGGAAGTGGCGGGCTCATACTGTGGTCACTTAGTGGCTCCGCCTCAGCTTGGATGCGCGTTGCGGCTCCATCGATGCCTGGCACTGAGCTGATTCCCGTTGCGACGGTGCCCGTGCCCTTGTCCGAGTACGGATCGCAGACCATGCGGCAGGTGCCCAACATCTCGTAGTGGCTGCCGTCCTCGTTTCCGCCCACCGAGCTCACCAAGACCGGAATGAGTACGACCAAAATGATGAGAAGCATTATGGCGGTGGCGCCCAGGAGAATCTTCCGGGCCGCCAGTGCCAAGTTTTCCCCGTACGCAGGAATGATGACCAGTGAAGGGCAAAGAAACGGGTAGGAGTTCTACGGTGCCAGAGAGACACCAAAGTCTCTTAAAAGTGTGTGTATGAGGAGGAGTCCTCCTGAGAGAGACAGACAGACTGACAAATACACCAGTCTAGCAGGTGAGCAGAGAAGAGCCCTGGTGTGTATTGTGAACCCGAGAGAAGCAGATCGAAGGGATGGACGAAAAAGATAACGATGTTTTTATACTCTTTCTCCTGAGTCAGTGAGGGCAGGAGAAAGAAGGGGAGGAGAAACGAAGGAGGGGGCTAGGACAGTGAGCAAGCAAGCCTGGAACAGAGGAATAAAGAGAGTAGCAGAAGCATCTATGCAAAAAAAAAAAAAAAAATCTGTTTTGTTCAAGTGCACTTTTTTTTTAAATGAGGGTTTATTTGGAAGACAATCATTGTCAATACCAGTGGATTAAGTGGAAAGTGGGTAAAAAAGCTTGGTATCTGACATACACACACATGCATTCACACACCCTCTCTACGTACTTTAAGGATTGTTACACATTTCAGACTGTGTGCATCAATATGCATTGAATTGAAGCTCATATACTGTAGAAACATATATATTTATAGAGACAGTCTATCATCTATAATTAAAATAAAATAATACTACAGTAATTAACATAATTCACAGATTTTCCAGGAAAACAGGATCTTTTAAACTCTTTACTTTTTTAATGAAGCTTCATACTATAAAATCAAGCTAAAATCCATATCCTGTACAGTAAGACTATAGAAGATCGATAATTCCGGAGTAGCCGACATGCTTTATCCTAAAATATGTGACCTTTTCGGTTTAAATATAACAGCGCTGTAGACTGAGCCGTCTCCACGGCTACGCAGAATGACTGGGATACGTCCACTTCCTGTCTAATTAATTCAATATTTTATCTGCTGTAGCTACAAGATGCAGGAATTCGTCACTCCTTCTGACTCAAACCTCCTTGCCCTTGGTCCGGAGGTTTCTTGCCATCCTCTGTTGGCTCCCTGGGGCCTCTCTTCTGTCCACGAGAGGAGAACAACAATTTTCAAGCCGGTCAGACAGAGTGAAGATCATCTTTATCATCTTTGTACGTTTGAGAAGAAAAATCTGTAAGGGTTAATTGCGACTTGAATGGAGATATAATGTTAGGATTAGACTTGAGGCAAAGCCAGGGAGAGGACAGTATGGGAGTTTTTTTTTCGTCTAATTTTTATTATTATAATCAAGTGCATAGAATCCAATTACACAGTTACTGTATACAGCATAAGACATATATAATTCTGCTTGGAGATATTCAAGTAATAAGAACATTTGCTTGTGTGGGTGACAGTGAAAGTCATATTCGACTGGTTATATATTAGTATATTTTTCAGGAGTGTGTGTATGTGTGTGTGTGGAAGAACAGCAGAGCATCGCTGGTAACCTAGGATTAAGCAGCTGTCTGCTCTTCTTAGCATCACAGCACAGTGCTGACACCCAGAAAGTATCACACAGATAACAAACACGCTCCAGATCTCTCTCTCTCTCTCTATCTCACACATGCACACTCACACACACACACACACACACAGATTCACACACCATACTGTGCTCAATAGGCTGCGACTGCACATTGGAGAAGGTGGAACGACAGTCAAGGTGCAACAAAAGTCACAGAAAAGTCAGTTAGGAATACCTGAGTTAAAGTATATCTTTTTTTTTGTCTGGCTTCCATGTATTATATAGAAATAATTTACATTAAATGTAGAAAGTGGTAACTTAAGACCTGTTAGATTTATTAGCAGGCATAGCACGTAACGGATCTATATGGCCACTGATTTACCCTCATCCAAACAAACGACATGATTACCTTCAAGTCTGGACCACAAGCAACACCCTGTTATCCTACTTTGTGCACCAGTTTGTGTCAACCATATCATACTTGATCTATTTACAGTATATGGACAACAGTATTCGGTCGAACCTGTTAATTATTGAATTCAGGTGTTTCAATCAATCAGGCCCCTTATCCCTGGGGCAATCTTAAGGCTTCAGTATACCAAGACAACTTGGACAATGTTATGCTTCCAACTTTGTGGTAACAGTTTGTTGAAGACCCTTTTCTATTCCAACATGACTGAGCCCCAGTGCACAAAGCAAGGACTATAAAGACATGGTTAGATGAGTTCAGTGTGGAAGAACTTGACCGGCCCTAACACAGACCCCTGACCACAACCCCATCGAGCACCTTTGGGATGAACTGGAACTAAGATTGTGAGCCAGACCGTCTCATCCAACATCAGTGCCTTATAAATAAAAGCACCTTATAAATGCTCTACAGAATGAATGGGCACGGATTCCCACAGAAACACTCCGAAATCTTGTGGACAGCCTTGCAAGAAAAAGGCTTGTATCTATTTATGTATCTTTGTATCTATCGAAATATCAAAGATATTGCTGTCCACATGCAGACGAATCCCTAACATCATGACCCCCCCCCCCCTTTCTACATCCTCCCACATTATTCGCTGTCAACTTTTATCCGTCTCTTGCTCTATCTCTCTGTCTCTCAGTGTCTCGAGCGTCGAAGCTTCATGGCCTGCAGGCCTCTCCACTGCAAATGACATCGTCATGACTGAAGATGGCAACATGGCCCTCAGTTACATCGAGGTCCCGACCCTTAGTACAAGCGCATTCTCCACTTCAACAAGGGGAACTTCATGACTTTTTAAACAACAGCTTCTATGAGAATGTGCAAAGTTACCTTTAATTGCCTTTAAAAACTATAAATGTTTTTGCTAGATTCTATTGAGGACTTTTGGCATCCTGTTGTAAAAACCTGCATTAATGACTAGAAAATGCAAACAGGTAGCAAGTAACTTCACCTCCATGGCACCAGAGGGCACATCTTCCTGTACATTCAAATTTTTTTTCGTTTTCAATATTTGCAGAATTGCACATGGATCAATTTTCACAAAGAGGCCTCGATTAATTTAATTCTCAGATCCAAGTGATTTAATTATTGTAAATTTAGATTACAGTACTAGCATTCCTATACAGTGCAGTATATATGAGAGGTGTTCGAGTCAACCCGGGACACAGTTCTGAACGTAAAACTTTTTATTTCTCTAAATAATCCCCTGCTACACTAATGCACTTATCCCAGTGTTTTACTCATGCTTGGATAACGTCAAGCTTTTTTCACTATGCCGGAGCCATGATCGTCTAAAACAGATGGCATGAAGCAAAGTCAGGATTGTATGGGGATATGGCAATAACTGTTAATGTCATCAAAGTTCCGGTTTGACCTGAACACCCCCCGTACATATAAAACAATACAAAAAGGATTGTTTTTACAAAAAAAGATAAGACATTAATCCGAGGTATTAAAGCGTTGAGGTATAATGTACAGTTGTTGAAATTAAAGTAAAAAGAACAAAAAAAATGTGTCTTATTAAGATGTTTGTGCATTAAGAACAGCTTCCATCTTCAGTGTTGAATTTTTTTTAACCAGTTGCACAGTATTGAGGTATAATGGTACATTTCGTGGCACAAGATAAAGACAAAATAAAAAGACAATTAAAAAAAAAAGAATAATAAATCACTGTGTCAGAGCTTAACACAGTTTTAGGATTTTTTTGTGTCCTAGATTTTTTATTTATTACCAAATGCTGACATCTATTGGTAGAATCTAAAACTAGGCAATTTTTTTTAAATAATACTAGATTTTTAAATTTTTTTATTTGTAAAGATATTCTACATCTAGGCCATAATTTGTGATTAAAAGGTATACTATTAAAGATATAATACAACTGTGTGACTCGTAAAAGTAAAATGCTACAATCTATATATTTTAAAACCTATTCAAATATAAAAAATAATAAAAAATTTGGATTTAATAAAATGACTGTAACGCTATATGATGAACTGATGCCTAAATTAGCAGAACTTTAGAGCGCTACTTTTCAAAACACCAAATTAACTGTGAAACCCCTTTTAGTAAAACAGAACCTTAACTTTTACATATTAAAATATCACATGCATTATAGTGATTCGTGTTATGTTTCGCTTGGTTCGAGGCATGCTATTGTAGCTGTAAGTTAATTTATCATGTTGATGTTTTAAATGAGCAACATGTCAGATTAAAATACAACGTTATTGATAAAACACTGAAGACGTACATACTAATGTATTTAATTTTAGCAATAAATGGCATTTGTAAGGGTTAAAGGTCTGCACATGGACTTTGATTTTGACTGAAGGTTATGCGCTGGAGCACTGCTGATGGAAAACACTGATAGGCATCCTATATCTTTCCTTCAAATACCCTTCTAAGATCGGAAGTGGCATTCGGGCAACATCATATCCACGCTCTTTCGGCTTTCGTTGCGGGTTCACTGGTACAATCTCCTGAGTGCTGTTCGGATCATTCCTGCCAATGGCTCCAAACGTCGGGAAGTTGTGGCTCAGGTCCTTTGGAAGATCCCTGGTGTAGTTCTGGCAACAATACGCCGACCACATATACTCAGGGATGGCTACTCTGCCCTCATCCTTCAGCCAGCGGTCTTTTTCATATGGAATCACACCAGTCACTATGTACGCCTCGCCCAGGCAGTATTTCTGGAGGATCTGCTTCACGTAATTCTCCAGTTTGGCCCACGGACCATCATTGGATCCAGGCTTCTGTGGCACAATGTTAGTCAGGGTGAAGGTGGCACGGCGCACAACCGTGTCGTTGTGGTGCTGGCTTGGGTTCAAGTGCCCACGTGTGTAAGAGGAGTTGATGTAGTCCTTCTGGATGGCCTGGCTCTCAACGACATTCTGGTCTACTGTTTCAGGTGGAGATGGGAACGGGATCATGTTGCCGTCAGCCTTGGTGTTGGCTAGCTGGAAGAGATGGAGACACATGTTCAGGTGTTTAGGAGAATTATAGTGGAAGTGGGCCTGTATGTATTTGCCTATTCTAGGATGTACAATATTATTTTAATCATCAAAATTAATCACCAGAATTAACTGTAAGTGGAGAGAGATAGGTTTAATCCCATCCTTTAAGTTTCTGGGAACTAGTGTTAGAGAGAGTTGAGGTTACCGTGTTGTTCCTTAGCTACAGTATGTTATGCTTGCTTTGTTTTTGGAAGGTTTCTTGAAGTGTTGCGCAGTTTCTGCTGACTCGTGTATGACACGGCCATGTAACTGACGCCGGCTGAAGATGCGATCAAATCGACATTCATGTCCGAAAGAAAGAAAACACGAACCGGAAAGTGAAAAAAAGCACGAAAAACAGAAATTCTGGCAGCAGGTAACCTTGACCACAACAGATACTTTTGCGCTTATTGCAAGCTTGCGTGCATGAAGTGAGTCATTATTCAACACCAAGCACACTTGTGCAGGAGGTGCTAAGAGGTTTAAGTGGGTGAGAGATCATGTTAAGGCTGTTATTTTTCTCTGTGTGGTAAACCACAATCAAGTTCCTCTTGACTCTTAGCTGTGCTTCCACTTGTGTATTCAGCATTCATTTTGAGCATGCTTGGTCTCATCGAAACCACTTTAATCTGCCATACAAGAATAATCTGCATAAGTAAACACACCAGATTTTTTGCCTTTAAATAATATTTTACACCTGATTATCTATAGATTAACTAGGCATTCATGATGTGAGTCATTTTTTTTTACCTGTGGCTGGAAGAAAAATACACAGATTAATATCCTTAAGAGCTGACTTGATACAATTAATATTTTACTCTAGCAACAAATCCAGAAACTTTTTAAAGAAACGTGTTCAGCACTCGATATGACTCTCCAGTACAGATTTCTGCTGCTGTTGACAGGCTTTGAGAGAGGAGGCTTGCTTGACCCACCATCAACTTGTAATGGCTGAATGTGTTGTGCCTATGTGAGCCAATGTTCCCAACCACCAGTGACTTACCACCACTGCCCCCAAGAACCAATCAGTTATCTCAATTGTTGACATTGACATTTTCTTTTTATCTTGTAGTATGGTGTTTGTGCTGACATTGTTTGCCTCTCTTATGAGGTCTTGATGCCCTGCTTGATAATATGTATCATAATGCCACATAATGGGTTTTAATAAAGCTGCCAAGCTGGCGTTGTATACTTTATAATCCGTTCCCATACGACATATTGCCCCATCAATTAATTTGGTTCCGCGGTTTTGCTCTAACAAGAGTTTCTCTTCAAATCAAGTGGGAAAGTTGACCATGTTTAAACAGAAAACTGTTAATCCTTATGTCTTTGTGGACACATCAAAAATGGATTACTCTCAATTGGGACAGTATCACAGGACAGCGTTTATTATTTTTTTTCATCATCATGTTCCCGGATTGACTCATAAAGCCAGTGAGGCCGATGCACTCACGCACTATACAGGACATGGTATTCCCATACGTACATACCAAAATATTTTGTAGGGAAAAGGGTGGGGGGCAGGTTGGCAGACCTCTTGTGGTGAGAATATGGGGAGAAGTTGTTGTGTGCGAAGTCATCATTTTTTTCTGTACATGACTTGTTGATTCCAGGAAGGCAGCTATTTTGCATCTCTGCATAATTTCTGCTGAAGTGTGGCAAATGCGTGAGCCCTAAAGTTATTTCAGTTCATGCAAGGAAAAAAGGTTTGTGCTTACAATTTACAGCCTCATGTAGTTCATTTATACATTACAAGGAAAGGAAATATATTGAGTTTAAGGGTGTTATGTGTAATATCAGCTCATAACAATGCAGTGTTTCATGACATATTATCATATATTCAACTCAAATGTAGAACTCTATGCTTAATAAACATGCCCAGTAAGTATTATTATTATTAACATTTAACAGAATTACACTGCACAATTCACAAACCAGATGGTAATAACACCTTTTTTTTCGATGGTTCGCAATTACATCCGTAAAACTGATTGAGCTTCATACCCAAAGGGGCAGAAAATGGCCTTCCGTATCGCACCTTAGCACGTTACATTCTAGTTATGGATGCAAATAATGGTGAGACAACTTCTGACGGTGTTGTCTATTTTGCATAGTAGACGTGTGAAATAAATGTAGTTCCAGTTTCACATTATTGTTTTAACTACATTTTCTAACTTGTGCCAATATTTTTTTCCCTTGAATATCTCCCGAGCATATTACACAGCAAGATCATTTTGTAACTGGTATTATAGGTTATTTATGAAAGTATTTTTTGAGAGACATGTGTAAAAAATTATATCTACAGCCTCAGTGCAGGACTCCAAAACCTGCCCCCCTTTACCCTATATAGTTGTACTGTAAATAGTCATATTTTGTGCACTACACTGTCTGTTTTGTATAATACACATTTAGTGTTTGGGTTTTTGACCAGCTACCAGAGGTGAGCAAAACTGAAAGTGCGCATGACTGGCTTGATCGCTCAAAAATCCAGCCAAATTTTGGTTCGTACAAGTCGAATATTCCTATATAATTCTTACAGGAACCTCTGTAGTCCAACTAGAGACTGTGGAGGCCAGTGGTGATTACCATTGTGATTATCAACATTTTTACAACTGTCGTCAACATTCACTCACATGCGCATTCACGCACTACAGGTAATTTTAGGAACGCCAGTCAGCCTAATCTGCATGTCTTTGGACTGTAGGAGGAAACCGGAGTCAAACCTTGGGAATCAAACGCAGACACTGGAGGTGAAGGCGACAGTTCTTACCATTATATATACAGAAAAAAAATGTATATACAGTTCAGGAAAAGAAAAACTTATATTAAAATAAATATTTTAATACAGTTCTAAATGTATTGCTATAGGTTATATATTAATATATATATGATAATATAATGATGCTACTATTATTAATATTATATAAATAAAATGTACATCATACTATTTTTATAAAAAATATTTTTATCAGTTTATCGCTACATGTAATAAAACAAGTTACTTTGTATTGACACCCTGGACAGGGACTTTCTGCTTTCTGGTTTCTCAGTAACATGACCAGCTAACATTTGTTATTTTAAAAAAAGTGTCAATTTTTGAATGACGTCATTCTTTAAGGATAGAAAAAAGTTATTTTATAGTAATTGTTGTGGTATAATAATAATAATAATAATAATAAACTTGTTGTGCATTATTGTTCTAAAACAATGTATTTTAAACAACCTTTTAAATAATTACAGAAAAATTTAAATAAAACTTTTGAGAATCTTCCTCGTGCACAGAAAACGTTGGATACGCAAATAATCCGGATTCGGATCGCAGCCTGTATGTAAATGAGAGTGTGACGCGGTTCCTGAGCTCTGTGCTCGCTCATTCGCGTCCTCACCTGCGGCTCGTACTTCCAGTCTGCCCGGGGCCGTTTGCCCAGCGGCGGGGAGAACACGTACCCGGAGAACCAGGGCGCGCGGCGCTCCCGGCTGTACAGCGTGGCGAAGTGGTAGCGGTTCTCGTAGCGCTGACAGATCGGAGTTCCCGCGATGCCTGTGGGTGGCCGAGCCCGGTAAAAGAAGCTGAGACACGGAGAGAAATCCCCGACGTCTCCATGGCCCAGGCCGAGCAGCAGCAGCAGCAGCAGCGGAGCAGCAGAACACAAATCACTCATACTCACAGATCTCCCTCACCGCCTCTGTGCTGGTGTTCACTCGTGATCTGCTTTATTAAGGGAAGTCTGGGTTCTTCATGTTTATGGGAACCGGCCACCCGTAAGAGCACGTGTATGTGTTGCCAGACATAGCCTTTTCACTTAAAAAAAATGAATTTTTTTTTTTTTTTTTTTTTAGAAAACTGGTCCCGCCGTTTGGACGATATAGACAGAATGTAACGAAACTTGTGCAGTACTGTACTTAGAGATCTGCCTGTAGTTTAACCTGCACCACAAGTGAAATCAAAATATTGAATAAAAGCGATGTTATGAACAGTTATGTGCCAAATGTAACAATCTAATAATAAAAATCTAATAATAAGCTACCAATTGATATTAATATTTTTTTTTTTTTACTGAAATTCGTTCATATTTTCACTTTCGCTGAAATATCACCCTAAAGTGTTCTTTAGTCAGTGAATTTTAACACACTGTATTGTTTTCAGACAAAACTTCATCTCTATCCGCTCTACTTTTTCCATTTCTCATCTGTGATTCTCTCTTCGATTACAGAACAGGGAGGGTATTTGTCTGACAATGAAAGAAGGACAACTTAGTGCAAACAAGGCGTACAGTAAGATACTCAACCTTACAAAACTGTGATTTTTTTTATTTTTTATTAATAAGTTAGACAGAGAGTTGTGCCGTACAAAAAGTCAGGCAGACCTGTACGTTGGCTTCATTCTGAAATAATAATAATATCACTGATTACATTAATTCTCATTAGCTTTTTTTTTTTTTTTTAAATCTTTATCCTTCGAACTATTTCTACAAACTCTTTAACTGTCTATGACGGCTGTTCTGACATAACATCATGATACTTTATGCCACAATACTTTTTTTCTTCTGACATATAGTTGACATCATCATAGTCATTGCTTTACAATAAAAAAAAAAGTGTTTGAAATGAGTGAGAAAGTATTGAAACTGCAAGGCCAGTTATTTTCTTTTTATTTAAAATCAAAAGACGAATATTGATCAAAATTTCAGCTCATTTCCTGAAACAGACAAATCCTCTTATAAGAGAACAAATTTCTAACACGGTGGTACACTTCTTACCTTCTTAAAATTTATAGTGTTTTATATTTGTTATTTTTCTGCCTAGTTTTCTTTGATCAGCAGATTGTTATCCCTTCACCCTTCCCCCCTTTAAAAAAAATCTAATTCAATTGGTTGATCTTTTGATATACATCTCAATCTCAATCTCTAACAGTAATATAGAAATTCAAGTTTCACAAACAGAATGACTTGGAATCCAATCTGGCAACCACAAACCAATAAAAAAAAATTGTGTGTGTGTGTATTTTCGCTTTCCCATTAGTGATCACTCATTGTGAAACTAAGGTGTAAGGAAATTGAAAAACTAAGGGCACAGCAAAAAAAAAAAAAAAAAAAAAGTTAATATTAACTTTTTACCAAATAGATTTTTTAAATTATTATTATTTTGTACCTTGTACAGTAGACAGAACTTTATTGTATATAATTTCATGGAAGTACATGTCTGACACCGTTTCCATGGATTGTAGGAATTAATAAAAGGATCTATGAATATCTGACCTGAAATCTTTAGTAATGACAAATTATTCTGTTCAGTTCAAAGTACATCTGCATACAATTTCACAAAATACTCTTTACTAACATTGCATTTTAAATATAGGCGAATATGAGAATGAGAATATGAGAATAAAACCTTTATATTATCTGAGACTTTGATTGTATCTTCTCCATCAACCCCTGTAACCCCCAAGCCTTGAACAGGAAATGGAATCGCACCCTGTACTACAAAGCGATTACAAAAGTGATGAAACTGTTTTAATTGTCCAACTATTCGCGTTCACAATGTTTTCTCTTTTCTGGTCTTATTTATTTATTTATTTATTTACCCTTTTGCTCTCTTAAGGCCGACTTTAATACTCTAAGCAATTTAATGACCCTGGAGATTCTCTAAAACAAAGGTCTTTGAACTTTACATTCAGAGAACATCTAGAGCAGAAAAAAAGAGGTAAGTCAGCAAAAAACTGTTTATAGCTTATAGGAATCATAACATGAACTTCTTCTTTTGAAGGCATGCCACAACATTACATGTACTTACAATATACATGGATAAATAAATGTATTTAATAACAGTTTTAAATACAGTATACATGGATTATTTAAATAAAAAACTGGAGGTTTGAATCTGTGTACGTCGATGCTTTGGGGTCTCTTTTGTTCTTTTTTTTCAATTCTAGTAAATGAGAGGAAGTACAGTATTAAGGGAGGAGGAGGTGGCCTTTGTCTTCAACCACACACACACACACACACACACACACACACACGCACGCAGATGAGTCTATTGTCTATTGAATGTATGTGTGTGGGTGTGTGAAAGAGAGGGAGAGGGAGAGTTCACTACTATGATAAGTTTGAATGTTTTAAGACTTAAAGATCTGCAAAAGTTCTCGATATCGGCCAGATCAATGACAGTATTAGGTTAGTTGTACAAGTTTTAATGACTTTTTTGAAATAGACTTTCAAGGACAGTCAAGTTCTTCCACACAAAACTCACTCATCTGATCGTGTCTTTATGGACCTTGTTTTTGAAATGACATTTGGATAGATAGCATTGAATAAATGACTCCAACGAAATGCTGCAAATCCAACCTCTAAACAAAAGAATATCAACATACATAAGGTATTCACACACTGTGGGCATTTTGGGAACACCACTTAGGCTAATCTGCATGTCTTTGGACTGTGAGAGGAAACTGGAGTACCTGAAGTAAAGCCACCAAGCAAAGGGAGTAAATTCAAACTCAACACACACACACACACACACACACCTGAGGCAGGGATCGAACCCTCGACCCAGGTGATTTGAGACCACAGTGTTAACCACTATGCCACTGTACTGCCGTACATACAGTATACATACAGCCACCGACCATTCTGTGGGAGGAAACTGGAGTACCTGGAGGAAACCCACCAAGCACGGGAGAACATACAGTACACCTCACGTACCACAGTGTTAACCACTATGAACCGTGTCACCATGCATGCAGTATAGATACATCCATCCACTTTGGCCTTCCAGGAAAACCTTCAATAGTGCAAACATGTGGAAATGGCTTTGATCAAGATCAGAACTATAAGGAGGATGTGCCAATAACTCTCAGCCGAGTTCCTGTAATGTGCAAGTGGTGCTGGTATACCGGTCCCACAGACAGACGCAACTCTTCTGCATCTTTTTCCTGATTAGTCTATCTAACAAATAAGAAAAGATAAAATATACTCTTATTTTGTAACACAGTGGGGAAATATCTAAAAAAAAAACGTTTTCTTATGGTCATACATAGTTTGAATCCTGTGAGTTCTCATCACATGTGTGCATGGAAATGCTTTTACTTCAAGTACTCAACATGCGTAGATCTCATTTTTACTGTCCATTTTTTATAATGCACGTGATCCCCGATCACAGTCATTCCTTTTTATTTTCTAGCCGCATTTCTTGTGCGAAGGTCTTAGTTTCAAGTTATAATAATGTATTTAACAATTCTAACCCATTTATATATATATATATATATATATATGTTTTGAATATACAGTATATATAAAACAGAAAGGGGCTCTCCCCAAACTGTTCCCACAAAGTTGGGAGCATGAAATTGTCCAAAATGTCTTGGTATGCTGAAGCATCAAAAGTTCCTTTCACAGGAAGTAAGTCCTGAAGTACAACCCAACACTAGTTCAAACATAACTGCACACCAGTGCACAAAACAAGGTCCATAAAAACACAATCAGATGAGTGAGTTTTGTGTGGAAGAACTTGACTGTCCTTGAGAGTCCTGACCTCAACCTAATAGAACACCTTTGGGATGAATTAGAGTGGAGACTGCAAGCCAGGCCTTCTCATTCAACATCAGTCTCTGTCCTCACAAATGTGCTTCTAGAAGAATGGTCAAAAAACCCATAAACACACTCCTAAACCTTGTGGAAAGCCTTCCCAGAAGAGAGCTGTAATAGCTGTAAAGTGCGACATTATATTAAACCCTATGGATTAAGAATCGGATGTTACTCAAGTTCATATGCATGTGAGGGCAGGCGAGCGAATACTTTTGGCAATATATACAGTATGATCTCTTGATACCTTGAAACACTACCTGGTAAGTGGACATCTTGCCCAAATGCTTGAATGGTACATGTATTCTTAATGGAGTGGATGGTGAGTGTATAGTTTCATGCCTGATTTTCACAGAATTGACTTTGGTGTTCAAAGAAGCTGCAAAAACCACAAACCATGAAAAACAGTAATTCAGTCTATCTAACAAACTATTTCTTATATAAAAGTTTGTATCCCATCCTGTGTTTCTGGGTGGGATGCAAAAATTGTGGAAAAAAAAAAAACCTTATCGTAAAATAAATTGTCAAAACATCGAAATAGGATATAAAACAGGTGTAACCCTCTAACAACATAAATTAATGAAGTACACAATGTGGTGTCCATTTCCTGTGAGGAAATGATTCCTCATGTTCCCTGAAACCCTCTTTGACAGTTTACAGTTTAAGTCTTGGAATATGTCCCATGCCATCAGGAAAGAAAAACTTAACTGATGTGATAACCTGGTCATTCAGTACATTCGGGTCGTCAGCTGAATTAATTTTATTGCCACATAACGTTGCTGAGTCTAGACCTGTGCAACTGAAGCAACCCCAGATCCTAATACTGTCTCCAGAGGCTTGTACAGTGGACAGTATGCATGATGGGTGCATCGCTTAATGCGTTTCCCTTCTTAACCTGACGCGGGCACATCGCTCTGAAATAGAGTCAATCTGGACTCATCAGACCACATGACCTTTTCATTGATCTGAATCACAATCTTGATGCTCCCTATAGCAAATTCAAACCTTTTTCTGATGAGTCTCACTAACAAGTGATTTTCCCATGGCCACAAAGGTGTTTAGCTCCCATTACATTGTATGTATATGAAAATGTTCTTAATTTCACTACTATACATAGATTTGATTTTAACTATTGATTTTTTACCATGCAACTTCTCCATGCGTTTACACAATCTCTATTCCTGATTTTTTTTCTGCATTACTCTTTACAACCATGGTGAGTAGATAAGCATAGCAATGTGAAAAGCATATCATTATGTCCATGACCAGGTCATGTATAAAGCAACATTAAAAATTAATTAAAAAGAGCCAAAAACAAGTGAGTGGAAGGAATTTTGTTGTGAACTGATGTCAAAACATGTGACATGCTAATACACTGGAATTCTGACAATTTTCATGTTTAAATTTCTGTTTTATGATGAATTGTGGAATTTCTGGAAACTTTCATTTACAGTTCTACCAGCAGAGGGCGACATGTTTTTGTAAAAGTGCTCTCGAAAAGACGCATTCTCTACCAGTCACTAACATACACCCCAGTGGAATATGATGATTGTAAATCACCAGAATTGTTTCCTTTCATTGTGCTTTAATTAACACTGGGAACTACCTTTTTTCTTTCTTAGTAAGGGCGTGTATGTTTTCCATGAATTGTTGTGCTAGGAGGAAATCTTTCCTAAAAAAATGACCTTGCCAGTATAGATAAGTAAATGTGTGTATGGGTGTGGATGTGAACACCATCTCTTGACTGATGCATTTCACATTATTTTCCAGATCTTAGTGTGGCAAACATTGGAAATATTCACCAATGCTAACAGAAATAGGGAAGGACTTCTGAGTTAATGTTCAAGACTCAGACAAATGCATAAAAATGCTTTTCCATGTGTGCAGAACAATGATGTATTTTTTCCCCCACAAACACAAATCTATCAATTTTTTTTTTAGATATTTATTGAAAGATGAGAATAATACTTTATATCCAGACCTTGATGAATCCCATCATTCTTATTCTAAGACTGATGAGATTGTCTTGATAAAAACAATCGCTCAACAATCAAAAACAGGAAAAGCTGTTTTCCAAAAATAAACTAGCACGCATAGTATCGAAACTAGGCCCAGTTTCAGTAGTCACTTATATCAACTTCTGCTTGGCAAATCCCAATGTAAATGTTGCTTGTCATATGTTCACAAAAGTCAGCAGTGGACATGAACTTAGATTGAAGTGACCCAAAGGCCAATACAATCTGATTTTACAAAAACAAAACAAAAACAAAAAACTAAACTAAACAAACAAACAAATAATAATAATAATAATAATAATAATAATAATAA
>JAOVVA010000048.1:1523286-1551773 GCA_028565275.1 Leiocassis micropogon | reverse complement strand
TAAGCCAGTACATGTCCAGGCCCGTCTGAAGTTTGCTAGAGAGCATTTGGATGATCCAGAAGAGGATTGGGAGAATGCCATATGGTCAGATGAAACCAAAATAGAACTTCATGTTTGGAGGAGAAAGAATGCTGAGTTGCGTCCAAAGAACACCATACCTACTGTGAAGCATGGGGGTGAACACATCATGATTTGGGGATTTTTTTCTGCAAAGTGACCAGGACGACTGATCCGTGTAAAGGAAAGAATGAATGGGGCCATGTATCGTGAGATTTTGAGTGAAAACTTCCTACCATCAGCAAGGGCATTGAAGATGAATCATGGCTGGGTCTTTCACCATAACAATGATCCCAAACACACCACCCGGGCAACGAAGGAGTGGCTTCATAAGAAGCATTTCAAGGTCTCCAGATCTCAACCCCATAGAAAAACTTTGGAGAGAGTCGAAAGTCTACGTTGCCCAGCGACAGCCCCAAAACATCACTGGTCTAGAGGAGATCTGCATGGAGGAATGGGCCAAAATACCAGCAACAGTGTGTGAAAACCTTGTGAAGACTTACCTAGGGACACTGAATTTCCCGGAACACCGGCATAACAAAACTCATGCAGTAACAATAACCACTATAATTAGCGCTTTAACGTGTCCATTGATGATACTTGCTCTTCTAACCTCACGTGGTTCCACTGCAGACGGCTTCCAATTTATTTTTTATTATAGTGACGTAATGCGTCGTTAATTGCGTTGCTTTATACAAATGCACCAAGGGAACGACAGGCGTCAATCAAATCACGTTATGCAAATATTGTCCGTACTGTATGGCCAGGTGCTTTTGGCCTACCGGGTTGCCACCTGTAGAACCAGGCTTGGACAATGCATGCATGCGTTGTGGCACACCTGCTCGTTTGCTCCTTGATGTCCAAAATGCCATTTTGTTAAGGCGCTTTTTTTTGTGAAGACACTGGCTACCTGCGGCACTTATCAAGAAGAACATTTTTTTTTTCTTTTTTCTTTTGACAGGGCCAGGATACCTAGCCTGATGTCCAGTTGTCCTCCTTTATAATCCACTTTGGGACTGGCAACGGCGGAGTAATTTCTATAGGAGACATTCCAGAATTAGAAGACAATTTAGGAACCAGAACATTTCCATAATTGAACCTTTAGTTTATTATTTTCAGTTATGTATTAAAGAAAATAAACAGACAAATAATTTGCTTCGTCCAGCTCAAACATCAAAGGTACACTTTTATGAGATATTTTGTTTGACATGTGCTGACAAACGTATATTTTAAAATGTTGCTTAACCTTAAGTAAAGAAAGTCACATTCACATTGAATTCTCATTTAATTTCAAATAAGACTTTCCTCATATTAATTTAAACAACTTGTGGAATCTATCTTTAACTTTTTGGTAATCACACATTTATTTGTACTCATTTAAGTATTTATTTTTAAATATTTGCTCTAACACATTATACATGTAATCATTGACACTTTTAAAATGACTAATTATATGATAACAGTGTTGAAATTAAAATAACAGGATTGCGCATATAACATGCATGAATTGTATTCCTTGAATGTATTGAATAGATACAGTACATTTATTTTGATTGTAGATCATGACATAAATGTGACAAAGAACGAATGTTATTTAATAATATTCAAGAGAACAATCAACAACACCACAAACGGGATCTGATCAAATATTCAACGGACATACATTAAAATTAGCCATGTTAAACTTGGCTTAAATGTGAATGATAAGTTATAAGCAAGTTTTACATCTTATATCTGGATCTGTTATCACCCGAATGAGGATGGGTTCCCTGTCGAGTCTGGTTCCTCTTAAGGTTTCTTCTTATTGACCTCGACTTGCTCATCAGGGACAAACTGATATTGAATTATTTAATTTAATTATGCAATAATTGAGTCATATTTCCTTACAATCTTCAAAGCCATTTCCTTATTTTTTTATTCTGTAAAGCTGCTTTGCGACATTGATATATTTATCTATATTAATAAGACTGAATTGAATTAAATTTGATAATCACCATTTGCTAATCACTAATGGTTCCAGAACTTTGACCGTGATGAAAAATCAGATCCGGACGTTTGAATAGGCTATTAAGTTTGAGAACCCCTGCCCTATAGGCTACAGTTATAATATAGATATATAATATCATATTCTATAATATATAGTAAAATTGCCATAGCTAGTATTGTTTATGAGGTTAAAAGTTGATTTTACAAAACGTTGGTTTAGTTTAGGTAATATGCATCTGGTCAAGATTGTGTTTGTGTTCTTTTAAGACTGGTGAAAAGTAGAATAATGATCTTAATGGAATTAAAAATGGATGGTGCTATAAGGGAGTGTTATGATCTGTGAAAATAATGAACTGATTTACTGTTTTTGTTTAGACTTTTTTTCCTACTTTATATTTTTGGCGGTTGGCCTCCTCTATGTTGCATTAGCGCCATCTACTGGTCTTGATCTTACTCATCTTTCTTCAAGTTTAAATCTTCTTTTTTTAGTCCAGTCGCCCTGTAGAAACCTTTTAAATACACATCGAGTCAGGTAGCGGAGGCGCAAACATGTTAATCAACAGACGTTTTATACTCTATTATTGAATCGAGTATACAGTTATTACTTGGTGGTTATTACTCATTCAATAATCGTGCAGAATTCGTCTCACGAATATTAACCGCATCAATTTTGTCGCAGTTTCTTTAAAGTTACGAAAAGAATACGCATATAAGTCAGAGAATACGGACATAAACGCAGGATACAATGCGTGTTTTACATGTGTTCCAGACAATTCGGTTTCCACAATGTTTCCCAGGTCGCGCGCAATGTGCGCGCCAATTCAAATCATGACGTCACCCACTATCTAACGCATGGTCGCGCGAACAAGGATTTCTCTCTCTTTTTAATGTGTTGGGAAACTTGTTGAATTCAAATTTTGAAGATAATTCAGACGTTTTAAATCGCTGCAAATGGATGGTTTACTGGGTAAATACTGACAACACGACTATTTAAAAAAAATTAAATTTAATGTAGATTTAAGTGACGATAGATGTGATATTGATTTATTCTTATATTTATAATTTTATTCTATTTACAATTATTAATTTGTTATTGATTATAGCAAGTAACTCAAGGTTAGACTGACTATCGTGATAGTTAGTAACTTCTAACCACAATACTCTATTTCCTAGAAATTCCTATGAAACATTATCCAGTTCTATTAAACTATGGGTGTATATATCAAACACAGGTACAGCAATTACAGGTACACCACACTTTCAGTAATTCTACATATTATAAATAAAACTACATATCTGAATTATTTCTGCTATCTTCCAAACACCTTAACACCCACATATGATGTTGGAACATGATTTCGAGAAATCAGTTTCAGGAAGGCAGTTCTTTGTGTTCCCTTGTCATATTTGCTCCTTTCTATTTTCATGCAAAACCTAGGAACCTGGGTTACATTTTTTTGTTTCAATCTGAAAACTGGTCTGTCATGTATGTAGCTTTCTTTACAGGCATGCAAATATTCTTCAGGCGTGTTATTTATTTATTTATAAAATTTTAGGGGTTGCAAAATGCAGACATGATAAACATGTATAACATTTGTACTACAGATAATGGTGCAAGACGTTTTCCACAGACTCCTGTACATATATTGGTAAGAATAATATAATAAATATAATGAATTTATTTATTATACTGTATAATAAATATAAGAATGAATCAATATCACATATATCGTTACACAGCTAATCTACTTTATGTCTTACAAATTTAGCCGTGTTGTCAGGTTTGTCCAGTAAACCATCCATTTGCACTGATTTAAATCGTCTGAATTAAGGCCTGATCACCAATGCAATTTTTTATTCATTAGTTTCTTTAGCATTTATATAATATAGACATTTCTAAGTAAGACACTATATAATATGAGTAGTAATAAATTTAACTCTAAAAATGTTCGTTGTACATAAATTATTGTTATTGTCACTAAACATAAATAAACACTCTATACTGTAGACACCAATAATGCAAAAAAAAAACATTTAAAATTTTTTTTTTACATTTATGGCATTTCATAAATGATACATTTCATAAATGAGTTCATGATAAACATGAACTCCGGAAGCGGTAGTATTATTGAGCCTTGAGGAACACCACATTGATCCTTTTATTAAAAGAAGAATAGAGTTGATTGAACATTTTCTGGCTATGCTTCTTGTTTACAAATGATTCTGAAGCTTTAAAAAGATTTCACTAAAATAAATAAACTTATTCTTGTTGGTTAATTACTGTAGCCTGTGTACATAGTAGTATTGTGTGTATACTCGATACACTTGTTTAACCACAACATTTTTGTTATGTTTTGTTATTTATTTTAATTAGTACTGTAGAGATGGAATGCTCACAAAATAGTTTGTCATCAGGATTATTAATGTTACTATTGTGTCCTTGATATACAATAACAACAATTTTTGTAGTATTCAATAGTATAGCTGACAGCTAATCTACATTATGTCTTACAAATTTAGTCGTGTTGTCAGTATTTGTCCAGTAAACCATCCATTTGCACCGATTTAAATCGTCTGAATTGAATAATCAATAATACTAATAAACATTTAAAACTTTTTTTTTTTACATTTATGACATTTCATCTTCAAGTAATTTTGTTTCTTCCTTTGTTTGTTTGTTTATTAATTTATGAATTTATTGTGGTGTATGTCAGTTAAAAATAAGAACATTCTGCAGTATAAGGACGTTGTCCACTAGAGGGCAATGGTCTACACTTTAAAAGCCAGCACACTAAATAATGTTACGTTTCATAACATTAAATTTAACAGTAAAATTTCTGTGATTAAATAATATAGCACAATTTTTTGGGCGAATCACTGTGGAAATTTAAGTGAAAGAATCAAGTATATTATAATGTTAAGTCAAACATTAAAAATATTTCGTCAAGCATTGAATTTTTATAAGTAATATTTTTATAATATAAAATATGAATTAAAGTTATTAATAAAGAACAAGATATTTTAGGTGTTTGAAATATTTTGTGTGTATTTACATAGACAGTACACATGCTTACATGTCGATTATATGTAAATATGACACATGAGTGGATTTGTATTGTCCCAAAAACATATTTAGATAATCATATTAGTTTTGCACACTTTGTGAGAGAAGCTATTTTGAGTATTATCTTTAGTCATGTGATATCAGAATTCGATGAGCGTCATTTCAGTGTTTTAGCTCTACGTTAAACGTTATTATTCTTTAATCTGGGCCTTCTATGTACAGTGTCTACGCCATTACTACTGTAGTGTGTGTAGAGTTGATTTGATGCATAAATGTGAAACAATGCTAATAAAAATGTATATTAATGACTAGGGTATGGGAGAAATGATAGGACAGTATGATTGTCCTTACTAAACTTCACACAATCCCTTAAACTATTAAATAATATGCATTAATATGAATATTAATCTTGCAGTGTAAGAGCATAGTTGGTTTCCTGCAATTAAAATTTTAAACCAAAGTCATTTTAGATCTATACCGTTACAGATCCTGCTTTAATAAATCTCAAACTGGTGTGGTGTAAGTGAAATAAAACAAACCAGGATGTGCACTTCGTATTGGCATGCATCAGATAACCCTTAAATAATACGACCCATTGTTTCACTAAAACAACATGCACCTTAGTGTTTTGTTCCTTATCATTTTTTCCCCAATGAAACAATGAAAATGCAAATACATCTACAGTATGATATCATTGGTTGAAGTCTGGCCACTTTCCAGAGCATGATTCAGCTTACTTTTAGACTAGCGAGCATTAAAACAAAAGCTGGCCTTTCATTTTCAATGTGACTCTGAAACATGGAGCTGCGACTTCATCGACAGGGGAAAGTGAAAATGTGAGGTGTTCAACAAATGCAAATCATGTGTGTGTGTGTGTGTGTGTGTGTTTGTGTGTGTGTGTGTGTGTGTGTGCGCGTGTGGTTTGCCCTTTACCTCATTACCAGTTTTGTTGTTCTGTAAGTCCCCTACATACAAACACGTTTCGTTACAAGAGCTCATTCGTAAGTCCAACAACCACTGTCTAGGCACTAGGATACTAACACAATTGGCTGTACACACTATATTACACCACAGTATTCATTAGGATTGCGCTGATGATTGAATGATTCATGTTAAAAGACCAAGCAATGTGTGCCATCTTTTCACCTTGCTCCATTCTCTCCTTTATTTTCACTTTTGTCACCATCATTATTGCTTGGAGCTTTGTAGCAGCACCAGCTTCACTGCTGTTGCTTTTACGCTTACTTTAGGACATCCTGGACTTGTACTGTACTACTATTCTCTATAGAGTACAATTCTGTACACTACACCACAACCGCTTGCAGACAATGTACGCTGGGCATGTGATCTAACATTCGCTAAAGCATGTTCGTATCTTCAAGATTTCGTAACTGGAATTTCAGTATGTAGGGGGCTTACTGTAATTAGAATTATTTATTTACTTTTTGACTTGTAAGAATGGAAGAAAACCCAATGGCCATTGTTTCATCCTGATCTATCATATATGAATTCAAAATAAGAAAAAATAAAGGATGTTTTTGTCTCTTTTTTTATTATGCCTTATTTTATTGTATTTAGCTAGCAATGGGAACCAGAGAAAAACTAATACGAAGCCTGACATAATACATCAATCAAATGTAAACACATTGCAAATAAATTTGGTGTGTATGAAACACACCAGGCTTTGTATTTTATCCGTGTACTACTACATTTGTCTCTCAAGCCACGCCCACAATCAATGATAAAAGCGACACAATCTACTTCAAACAAAGTAGGGAGAACAACGGTGCGGCACTAGGACCCAAAGGTTTGCTTTCTGGCAGATCTCTCTCTCTCTCTCTCTCTCTCTCTCTCTCTCTCTCTCTGTATTTGCTGCCACTGACTACGTGTGTTAGAAGTAAGTAAGCCTTGATCATCTCTTTCTCTCCTGTCAGCTCTTGTCCAGTGACACTCTTTTTTTTTTTTTTTTATTCTTTGTTGTAGAATGTTAGAGCTGAGATCTGAGTCCAGTTAGACAGATCATATGGCAGTTTAGCTGTCTTTGTTTATTATTATTATTATTATTATTAAAGGTTGATAAGGATGGAGATCTATATGTGATTACTGATATAGTTATCTAATAATACACTGCTTATGTTCTGCTGGACCTTCAGACTGGACATCATGGTTCTCATGTGTGTACGTATGATAAGTGAATGAGAGTATCAGAGATAGTGTCCTCATCTCATGTGCATGAGGGTGCTGGATTGATTTAAAGGACCATGGGGAACGCTTCAGGCGGCATGGACGTGTCGCCCAGCCGGGATGGGAAAGGGCCTCAAAACTCTTTCAGTTTCGGTGGCTTGAAACAACCTCCTGGACCTAAAGTGCCCCTGCCTCCAGATGAGGAGCTGGAAGAAAGGTTCAGCTCTGTCCTGGTGAGTACCAGACAAAACATGTATTAATAAGAAATCTGATTGATAAACAGAATGCTACACCAACACCTTAAGGCTGAAATATGTGACTTACTGTATATGTGAAGACACATGTCATTATACAGTACTGGATATATCCGTGTTTTTGCATGATGTCCGGCAATGTGATTCGAAAAACATTAACGAAAAGAAATTCATCAATAAAACTGGTCAATGTAATCAACAGTCAGTTTTGTCCAGCCTCAGCAATGTGAACAACTTGACTTCATTTTTCATGAAATTTCAATTCCAGTTTCTTAGATGCAATTACATATTTGCATAAAGAAAAAAACAGTAGCTAGGTACCCAAGCAGCTTTGCACGAACTGAAAAGCATGAATATGTATTCAAAACAGGATAACACAGGACAAACAGTCCTTCAGAACCACAAAGGATCATTAGGCAATCTTTGTGGAGGAATTTTTCAATATGTTTCGGAGTGCGTTTGTGACAACAACATCATACACTAAATCACTAGTGTCAGTGAAGTTGTCTGGATGTTACTTGTGTATTCTTGCATTTAAAATCATCAAACAAATAAATAACCTGACTCACAATATGTATAATTTGAATTTGTAAATATTGATATCACATATAGACACTTTCAGACGATAAACATGAACTCCGGAAGCGGTAGTACTATTGAGCCTTGAGGAACACCACATTGATCCTTTTATTAAAAGAAGAATAGAGCTGATTGAACATGTGCATCTTTGTGAGTGAGTCCTGTTCTGACTATGCTTCTTGTTTACATAAAGAAAATCACAAAGATGTTTCTGAAGCTTTAAAAAGATTTCGCTAAAATAAATAAACTTATTCTTGTTGGTTTATTACTGTAGCCTGTGTACACAGTAGTATTGTGTGTATACTCGCTACACTTGTTTAACCACAACATTTTTGTACTTTTTAGTACTGTAGAGATGGAATGCTCACAAAATATTTTGTCATCAGGATTATTAATGTTACTATTGTGTCCTTAATATACAATAACGGCACTTTTTGTAGTATTCAATAGTATAGCTGACTTGTATCTGGTAAAACTTTGGTGGTTGGTATTGATGTGTATTTTCACATCCAGTTAGCAGGTGGCTTTTTCTTGCGCTGCTTTCCATATTAATCAAATCATCTCCTCCCAAAGCTAACCACAGCCCATACTGTAAATCAAGTAGGAAAGGCTAGTCAGTACTGCTCATACTTTTTACTGTGTAACTACCATGGGCAAAACCTAACCTTAATCATATATTAGATTATGTCTTAGACTTGCAGCTACTAAACTGACAGGTAACTGTTGAATTATTATTGAAACTAGCAGTGTGTGTGTATATACTTTACGCCTTTTTCGGTTATCGAGTCAACCAAAGCAGCAGACCAATATATGAACATTATCCCAAACAGAGAGCTTTAGTTAAGGTTAACATCAAATATCAGAATGAGGAGAAATACATCTGATCTTAAGGACGTTAATGATGGCATGGTTGTTGATCCCGAATGAGTTGCTTTGAATATAGAAAATTATGAGCGTCTAAGGGAAAAAAATCCAGGACTATAGGCAAAATTGTGTTGTTTATGAAAGAGAGGCTGGATGAGAATGGCCAGACTTGGTCAAAATAACCATGATGAATAGAAAAAATGTCGAATTGATCTTTGACGAGGATATGCTACAACAGTAGTAGACCACATTGGAAAAGGGTCACCTAAACTGGACAAACTGGAAAAACAAATCCATATCCATCCATCCATCCATCTAGGAATCCCTGTTGTTCAACTAGGGACCATGGAGGCCAATAGTGACCATTATATTTTATTCCAATTTTGTACGACCGTGGTAGGACCTCTGGTCATACAAAATATATATATTATATATATATATATCATTGTATTATAAATAGTACTGAGAGCAAAAGTCTTAACCCCACCATTTATTTATATTAAATACATTTAAATGATGTAGATTCAATTAAAGAAATTGGAACAAATGGTTTACCGTAACAGGCTGCAAAGTGTCTAAAGATTTAAACAATTTAAAAATAGCTTTTTTATGTAACAACCTCCTCAGGAACCTCATTTCCCCTCTTGTCTGTTCCAAACATTCACCATTCAGCATCAGCAGTTTACTAATCAACGGCCTGATCATCTGTCATCATCTGCACCGATTTCTTACTGGTTCATGCCTTAAGTTAGATGATATTTTTATGCTTTGATGATTCATAGATCACTGTGTGTCTTAAACAAAAAACATTCATTTGAATCTGCTCAGGAACAGGAACTGGACTGAAAAAAATGGGAGCCAAAAAAGTCCTTCAAGAAGGTTGGAGAACTATTCTTGAAGACTACATTAAAATATAAGAAAGTCTGGCTGTTTGGAAGCCAAATATAAAGAAATAAGCACAACTAAGACTTTTGTAAATGCTGTATATGCTTCATAATCAATAGACTCTCTTTAGAGATTAGTAAAGGGGATTATTTAAGAAAGAAGTACACTTAATTATCCAAAAAGCCCCAATCAGTTAATGGAGTGAAACATGTTTAAGGATGTTTTATAACCAAGAGATTTCATACCCTTCCTGCAGTAATTTTATTCCTTCTCTACTGGTTTGGTATATACTGTAAGACACACTACGTCTGACTATATTCACCGTTTATTATAACCAAACATCTTAAAACAAGATTATATTTATAACAAAAAAAGGTCAAGAAGAATTTTCACCAAAAAAACCAAACAAACGAGTACCAGGAAGCAAGAACCCAGCAGACCACAGGTTTATATTAATCTGTCTGTTTCTAAGGTAACAAGATACACAGAGACTTGTCTAATATTTAAATAAGAAATATTTAAATTTTAATTTAAAAAGTGTTTTGGTTTAAAAGAATTTAATTAAATATTTTAGGAAGGAACCACTCAGGGGTGAAGCTGTAACATTTCCACCACAGGAAAATCTTTACTGGTCCGTGATAACAAGACACACTGGTTATGTTTTGGCTGTAATGTCATGGATGTTCCATGACCTTGAATATAACAGTAAATTGATAAAAATAAAAAAAAAAGTATGACATCAGTGTTTATTTCATAATAATCTGTTGCCGCTGGCGAATCGCTTCAGGATGTGCTGTTATGGGAAAATGATCAATTTCTTTCCACTGCTGAGTTGTTGATTATATTCCTATTGCTGCTTAAGGCAGTGTTTTGTTCCCTACTTCGTTATAGGCCATTGTTGTGTATATGAGGGAAGATTAACACAAAGAGAGAGTGTGAGCAAGAGAGAGAGAGAGAAAGAAAGAAAGAAAGAAATAAGAAAGAAATCAACATTGTGTTTGTTCCTGCCCACCATTGTGTCCTATGAAAGAAGAAGAAATTAAATATTTTGGGAATGATCAAAACTATGCGGGCGAGTGTCTGGAGTACAGGCACTGTACAGTACAGACGCTACTACAGTAGCTGTATCCTGAGGGTGTATTACTGCAGATCGGTAAATTTTCTCCCACGGATCTGACATGTAATCATGGCCAGAGCACTGTGCTAATGAGATCACACTCGTGGGAACGTGTGTGGGTGTTTGCACGATTTCTAAAAGTTATTTAAAGTACAAGAGGTTCCACAAGAGGCCGTTTGTAAAAAAGCAATGCACTCGAATCCTGACTGGCGCTTACTGTTTATAGTTTACAACTGGGCTTACTGGCATGCTTTTGGAGAGGTAGGAGAATGCATACCCGAGGGCTTCTCAAAGTCTGGACTCCCGTCCGAATCCGGACTGCACGGTAACTAAATCCGAACCCAAAAAAACACCTTAATTAGGAATGCAATAATACAATGTAATGAATATATAATGTGTATGTTTTCCACATGTCATGCTCCTCAATAAACTTTTAGTTTTTTAAAGTATTTGGATGTTGGATGCATGTTTCCCTGTTTGGCATTGTTGTCATGGCAACGTTAACAGCCAGTGAACATATGGTGTTTAACGTCACAGAGTTCAAGACCAACTAACAGGTGTCTGTTCAAATTAGTTAGCGTAACAGTCTTCTCTCAGTGTACATTACGTCCTCTGTGCAGTGAGGATGTCACCATCCAAATATGCAAAGAAAAGTTTAGCGTTACCATCTAGTGACCACGCCTTTTTTGTGCCAAGGTTTAGGCAGCTGATTGAAGTCAGTGGCATTTCTTGATCACTTGATCAGGGGTTAGAGAGGGATTTATGATTCAGCCTTGTATTTGAAGCTAGTTAGTTTTGTAGCTCGCATTAGCTGTGAAACACAGAACGGTTGTTTCAGAGGTAATTTGGAACAACTTCTAAGACTTTCCAAGTCTAAGGAGACAAATGTGTTGTTAAAGATGACAGATAATGTTAACAGATGTATTTTCTATCTGAAAGTGCTAACATGACTGCAGGTTTTGGCACCAGCATTGCCTCTAGTAATATAAATAACATTATGATTTGCAATATCTTCTTTGAATTTTGATCTCATGCATGGATACACAATAATTCATAGCACCCAGGGCCGGGCCGATCCTGTAGATTAGATTACTCTGTCTGTTACTCTGTTCCCCCGTCTCTCTATATATATACATAAGACAGTGCAAAGTTAAACTAGAAATTTTAAGCCCCAACTCAAATACTAAAAACCAGACAAGGTAACACAGCCCAGGCATGACAACAGCAAGCCTAGTGATAGATAACAATGTTTCAAATTCCAGAAAACAAAAGCGAGTGAGATTCTACACTCCAATCTGTTAAAAGACATAAAACCTGTTCCTAGCTTCTGGTTGAAGTGGAAGTGTTGACATGTGGGGCTGGGGCAGAACATCCTACATCTCAGTGTATACCTGTCAAAGGATCGATCTACCTCTCTGTCAAGCTATCTATCACTATCTTAAAGTAATGCACCTGATTCAGTAAGGAATTTGTAGTGTGTATGTCACAAAACTAGTGTGTGTGTGTGTGTGTGTGTGTGTGTGTGTTTGTGTGTTGACTGTACCTATCTCTTTTTAAAGCTGTAGATCATCTCTGGTCGCAATATTACCCGCACTTACTCTGGCATCCTGGTGAATAATGAATGAACAGCATGAGAGTATTCATTAGAGGGATTACTCCATGTGCACACACACACACACACACACACACACACTCACACACTCACACATACAAACACATAAACACTTCATCTGTAGTGAATACATGCAACCTCTGGCAAAACTGGAAGCCATATGTAAGAGCAATAAGCAGAATGTCGGAGTAAAAATGCTTTTTTAACATTTAAAGCTATTATCTCAAATAAACAACACGGAAAGTTCCAAATCTGCTCAACATTTTTATTTTCTCTTTAAACTTCCAGCATGTGATACTTTTAAACTGAAACTTTTAAAATTGTTTAGTTTTCCATATACCTGCACGTTAATTTGTCATCCGTGCTGCTCCTGCATTATCACTATTTTACTAATTAACCAATTAATCATCCTAAAAAGAACACACTTTAGGCAGAGTGTGTAGGGCTGCAGGTGCAAGTGCAAAAGAAAGCATAATAATACTTGATTTTTAATTATAATATTACTACTACTAATAATAATCTGATACATGCTTTTTGTCTGTCTAGAACTCCATGAATCTGCCTCCCGATAAGGTGAAACTGCTCCTTCAGTATGACAACGAGAAGAAGTGGGAGTTGGTCTGTGACCAGGTACAGTCTACACATCCACACATACATTGTCAATTGATTCATGACTGCTCTTTAGCTTTGGAGACATACAATGGCGATCCCAAAAGGGACACAAATGCTGGCTCAGGCTTTGTCTTACAGTGGTTAGAGATGTTAGGTGGCATGGCCAGAGATGCAAATTTTTGGTTCCACCCAGCCAGACACCAGAGATTTTAGGGTTATGCAAACCCAAGCCATTACGGGTGGTGCCACATGTTTCAGCAACATGATGCAGCACATTTCACAATCATTCAGTTCCAGTTCTTTGTGGATATTTTATGGGGGTTTCCACATTAGGACCCCAGGATCATTTCGATCAGTAAGAACATAATTTCTTTTCAGGCTCGAGGACTGTGCCTGAGTCCATTTTAAGGGCTGGTCGTGGGCACAGTACAGTGTACTTGGAAGTCCAATTGTACCTCAACATGGATGTCGATATTGTTTAGAACACGACATCATCCATGCCATTGGTCTCCTTTGGGATCTCTGTGTCCACATAGCATGCACCGATCTCATCCTTTGACCTTTACAGCCATAACTAATAAAGTAAGAAGGCGTCCGAGCGTGCTTCCAAAATAACTTGCATAGCACAAAGGTTTACATCCTTGCTCTCTTCTTCTCTTAATAGCAAGGCAAGGCAAGTTTGTTTGTATAGCACATTTCATAAACAATGGTAATTCAAAGTGCTTTACATAAAAGAGAAGAAAATAATTATAAAAAGAGAAATAATAACAGTAGCAATCGTAGCAATCAGGGGCAGTTGTGGCTCAAAGGGGCTTTGGGTTACTGATCAGAAACTCGAGGGTTCAAGCCCCATAAGATTGCGGGTACAAGAAGGCACTGTATCATGACTGACCCTGCACCTTGACCCTAACAACCTGAGATATACTGTACAAAGAAAAGAATCAAGTATATACATTAAATAAATATCCTTTAGATATGCTTGGATAAACATCGAACTTTGGATTTATAATACCTGAGTTCCTCGTGGACGTGGTAAAGACATACAATGTCCTCACAATTTGACTGTCAAATGGGGACACCTGATGAAAAATAGGGTAAATTTCTTTTTTTAATATATGTTTTTAGTATTTTATACCAATTATTAATGGCTGGAGAACATTTTCAGTAATTTGGAGAAAGACGTGACAAGGACAAAGGTAGACTTCAAAGGATATGCATAATATTTTATGTTTGACATTTTGGTCTCAACATCTTGTTTATGGATTAGTGTTCTTGTTTGAGTTCAAGAATCATTTCAAGACTCATCAAGTATTAAAAAGATACCATTATCCCTCTTGTTCACCATCTACACTATTTTTTCAAACGTGAAGTCATGTCTTAGATGAAACAGTATATGTCTGCCCTACATACTGTATCTGTGTGCGTGCGTGCGTGCGTGCGTGCGTGCATGCGTGTGTGTGTGTGTGTTCGCTATCACACACATGTGGTTATCTCTCAGAAATGACTCATGGGGTCTATAAGGGGTTTGCAGGTATTGATGATGTGCAGGGGGAGGCTTGCTACAGTCAGTCCAGTTTGGTCATTTTATTCAGCCCATGTACTGAGGTCATAAGAAAGGACATGAAGCAGTTCCAAGGGGATGTTTATTTTTTTCTTGGAGCACTGATTTGGCAGTATTTAATATCTGTGAAGACTCCTCAGGCAGTGCTCAGTAACAGGGGAATTGTTCCTGGGGTCCTGCACTATTGGCTTCTAGTATAGTGTCAAATGTCACTTCCTATACAGTCTGAATTTAGAGTAGCAAAGGAGTTAATTTTGTGCCCTTGGTTTGGTGCAAAGGTATCATTGGAATTGTCTGGAACTGGAACTGGTGGACCAGTGGACCAGAAGATCACTGGAATGTAGAACTTTAATTACAGCTTGGGCTTCTGGAAATGTCTTTTACTGTGGCGCAATAACATTTATGCACATTTTGCAGGCATTTGGTGAAGAGTACTTTTTAAAGGTGCAACAGGTATACCCTTGAGGGCACAATATCAGCAACATGGAAAGGCATAGCTTAGTACTTATTGCTTAAAATGCACAATAGAGCCAAGTTGGTTTATTGGATTTGCAGTGAATGCAAAACCAATGCATGGAACTTCAGTGCTACCTTCCTTCCATCACAAGAATCTGCAGTACCCATTGCCTGAGGCTAAGTACTGCAACAATAGTGCGTCCTTTCACTATGATGTCAATGCAATTGTGATCCTTTCCTGTATACACATCAAAGATTTTGCCAGCCAACTAAGGCACAAGCTGACACGCCCTGGCTTTAAGATGATACAGTAAAAAATGGAGGTCATTTGCTTGTGTCTTTGTGACACACCCATTCTGCTTAGCTTTAGCAGTGGCCAATATCATCGGAATAGGTTCAACATTTCTAAATGCTGGCTTGGGTATAGATTCCTGCAGAAAGATGGATTTGGTAACATTTACGTTTGATGCTGAGGAACTTAATTTTCTGATTGTTAGATTGCCTCATGATGGATGACCAGCTCCTGTTGGTAGATTTGCTCTCTTTTCACTGGAGACCTTTCTGGTTTCAGGTGCTTGTGGCTGAAATTCCCAATTTCACCAAGTCTCAAATTTTACAGTTCGAATAGTCATCAGGGACGATGTTTTTGCTGTGAGAGGTATAATTAGTAAAAAGTAATGTGAAAGCATTATGTGAATGTAAAGTACAAAGTTGGAAGTTGGCTTAAATGGGACTTTATAAAGACATACAATGTATTGTCAATTACAATGTTCTCACAACCACTAATTTGACTGTCAAATGGGACACCTGATAAAAATAGGGTGAATTTTTTTTAAATATATGTTTTTCAGTATTTTATACCAATTATTAATGAGCTTGAAGAGTGAAGAGTTTTAAGCCCACATACGCAGTGCATTAATTCTGTGTTTGTGTGTGTGTGTGTGTGTGTGTGTGTGTCTCCTCAGGAGCGCTTTCAGGTAAAGAGTCCACCATCAACCTACATACAGAAACTCAAGAGCATTTTAGAGCAAGGAGGCAGCAAAAAGGTATGTGGGTGTGTGTGTGTGTGTGGGAGGGGGGGGGGGGGTGTAAGGGAGATTACACTGAAAGTTTTTTTTTTCCCTCAAAAGGAAATGAAGGGGTAAATTCAGTAAAACTGATGTCATCATGACACTTTCATGTGTTTTTGAATGTAAATACACAAATACAGCAATACATGTACAGTATGAGTGCTGCGCATATTAATTGTGCTCATTAACTGTGTGCCAGTTTAAGAGGCGTGTGCAAGAGGCAACCCAAGTCTTAAGAGAGCTGGAAATATCCTTAAGGACCAATCACATTGGGTGAGAAATGCACACCCACACAAACACACACACCCACACACACACACACACCCACACACACACACACACACACACATACACAAAATTTACAACATCCATGAACCAGGAAAAAAAAATTTAATAATAGTGGATGTAAAAAATGTAACCATTAAACTACACTATTATTAAGTTAGGAGTGAAACAGGAAGGAGTATTCCGTTGGGCATGATGTACCCCACCTCATGCCATAGGTCTCCTGGGTTGGCAAGCTCTCCCTGTGTAATGTTAATACATGGGCATAGTTGTTTGTTGTGTGTGTGTGTGTGTGTGTGTGCGTCTGTGCGCTGCGATGGATTGGTGCTCTGTCCAAGTTGTACACTGCCTTGTGCCCAAATTCCCACAGATATTTGTGCATAGATTTTAGGCATCCTGTGTTGGAACATCCTTTTTGGAACTTTGTTATCCACCTTTGTTTTATGACTATATTACTCAGTCAATATAATTAATATATACAATTTCCATCAATTTTCAACATTAGTATTTCACCGAAACAAAATGATCCAACAGGATAATATATGTAGGCCAGAAAAGAAAGCAGCATATTATGTAAAAGACCTTTTTACACACACACACACACACACACACACACACTCAAAAAAAAAAAAAAAAAACTTCTGGGTTTTGCATGCATGAAAAAAGAATAAGGTGCGACAAAGTCAGAAGGACTGAGGCTGGTTCTGCAGGATGTTCAGTAAAACTAAGCAGCTAGTTTCCTAAAAAGGCACAAATTGTACCTAAGACTATATTTTAAATAAAGGCTCATCACACGAATTCTTGACTTTATTTCATTTGTTTCAGTCATCATTGCTGTACAGAAGTTATTTGTCTCAGACTTTTGCTATATGTATATATACTGTATATATATATAAATTACTATAAAACAAACATTCAGTGTAAACGACATAATTGTTTAGTGAGAAATAGGTTTGACTAATTAATCTGCCCTTGACATTTACAACATCGACAAGACCAAAGAAAAGAAACAGGGGGTGATGTACTGGAATGACCAAAACGTCATCATTCTCCCTCTTAAGTGGTGCAAATGCTTCCAAAAATGTCTGAAATGTCTGAAATGTCTCACTTAATTATAATAACAGTGTCTTACCGAGTCTTCCTGCTTGTTTTTGTCCCCCCTTTTCATTCTTTCTTTCTTTCTTTCTTTCTTTCTTTCAGGTGGGCTCAAGAATTTCTCAACGATGAGAACAAGGGGTTGGATGTTCTAGTCGAGTACCTTTCCTTTGCCCAGAGCTCTGTGTCGTGCGTACACTTACATACACTATTAAACAACAACAACAACAAAAAAAAGATTTTGAAAATCTTTAACTAGTAACAAGTCATAATCAAAAACGTTGATTTGTTGATAATTCTTGAGTAGAAGTGTTCAAGAAGGGGGTTCAACGGCCGGCCTACTAGAGATGCTAATAATTAATCATTGCCATTTTAAGGATAAAATGTATTACATGATAATGTTGTGCATCATATTTCTCTGTAGCTCAAGTATCTACAGCATTAACTTGCAGGCCACTAGAGGGTGTAGTTGCAGTCTACAGTAGGTGATGCACAGTATTATCATATTGTATTTTTGCAAATGCACTTAATACTGTTCTTGCAGCAACTGTTCCAGAACAGCTGACCTTTGTAGTTTAAAATGACAACTGACTGTTATTGTTATTGTTGTTGTTGTTGTAGTTACTGTTGTTACCTAATTACCTAACGCCATATGTGTTATTTCATATTTTCAAAACAAATCCAGTATTGTTCTAGAATGTAGACAATAAATCCAAACATGGCCTGGTCGATGTAACCATATCTCCACTGATTGGATTAAAACGAATGTAACACTCAACTTGGTGTGAGCAAAATGTAAAACTGTAAAAATCATAACAACAAACTCCCAGCTTCCAGTTGTAACTTAAATGTTAATGATTTCATTATTTAATTATGTATAAATATATATATATTCACTTATAAGTACACTGATAAGTTTTTGTGAAAAAACACACTGTGATTATAGTGACACGTCATTGTTGAAATTTAAAGGTATGTAAGTATTAAATGTACTATTTTGTTTTCAAACTTATCGAGACTAACATCAAATAATTGGATAAATGATCTCATTAAGAGGATGTTTGCTAATATTTATTTAAACAAATACTTAAATGATTAATAAAAAAATTATATGAATTCCCAACTACATATATATTACCAGTAAGAAATTGCATCCTTCTGCAATTAAGCAATTGCACAGATGCATATTTCGATTTATATTTTTATGCAATTAGTTGTGCAGCACTTGTTTTTTTGAGAATTTTATTTCAGAAATCTCATTTGGAACACCTGTACAAGGTGTTGATAAAAACAAAAACAATTCTTGAATGTACGCATTAAGACCATTTTGTTGTAAACGCGTTTTGTAGGTATGACCTGGACGGCACGGACAACGGGGGCTTGGAAGAGAAATCGGCGGAAGATGGGACGACGAGTACCACTAACTCCCCTACCCACTATTCCTCACACACCATCCGTTCCAACCCAGCACGGTCAGGCTCTCTTCTGCATGTACACTTGGGGACATGTTTTTCTTGATTTTCGTCGAACATGTCACCCGCACACACGGCACAAACTACGTATGTCAGGACTAGCTGCATTCCAGTAACAGTGAGACAGACCTGAAATCCAATGCAAACAGTGTGTGTATGTACTGGACAAGGGTGAAGGTTTTTTATACAGTAAAATGCTAAACGTTACCTAAAACACTAACGGCTTGTCAATATACGTACAATATGTAGTGGTAAGGGTGTGGACCCTCGCATTTTAAAGATCCGAATTTGAAATTGAATCCTCACGCAAACAGGAAGTCGAATGCAGATATATACAGAGAGCTCTCTGGTCATGTGATCGTGTTCTTCCATGGCGAGCCCGAGAGCTCTGGATTGCAATGATATAACAAGCATTATAGTACGTTATCTAGTTATAACATCATGTTGTTTAATAGTTTATAAAGAGCTGGAGCAAACGGGCATTTTAGTCGATTTGGAGCTCTATTTCTGCAACATACCTGCAGTCAACAGATTCAGACTTTTATTTATTTATTAGTTTGTTTGTTTATTTTTAAGATATGGCGAACAAGTTGTATGTTTTGCTTGCAATTTTAAGCCGCTGATCAAAGCACTAATCAATATAAATAAACTTATATCATTGAAGATGTCTAGGGGTCCAAGCACCAAGCATCTTTGTTAGTGCTTTTGATATTGTGTTTTGCTGCTGTTTCCATAATTCCTTCCAAAGAAACAAATCCGAAGGAACAAATTTGCTCCGCCCACTTAGATTTTGAGCTGGTTTACATTATTTTGTTTTTGTTAATGGTCACTGATGGTCACTATTATAATTAACTCCACCCCGTCCCGTACCTGTCTCTTACTCATTGGTCAGTATTTCTGATGCAAGAGGTACAGTAAATGTAATGGTTGGTATGTTCATGTATGTGTGTGAGAGAACACCTCTCTCTGTTTGCATGCATGATGTTTGCAGACTGAACTCTTTCCACAACAGGAAGGCTCTGAGGAACTCTCGCCTGCTCAGTCAGAACGATCACCTGCACCTCTGTATCATGTGCCTCCGGGCCATCATGAACTACCAGGTTCCACTCAGCGCGCACACGCACACACACACGCACACACACACACTCAAGCACGCACACACACACACACAAACACACACTCATGCACAAACACACACACACACACACGCGCGCAAGCACGCACACACACACACACACACAAACACACACTCATGCACAAACACACACACACACACATGCACAGTGTCTTTTGGCTTTGGCCTTGAGTAATTTGTGTCTTGTGTCATTTTGTTTATTAGTCCGGGTTTAATCAGGTGATGAGCCACCCGAACTGTGTCAATGAGATCACACTGAGCCTCAACAATAACAATCACAGGTAACTGTGTGTGTGTGTGTGTGTGTGTGTGTGTGTGTGTGTGCGTGTGAACTAGATATGATTTGACCTATTCAGAGAACAGAAGGAAGGGAAGGGAACCATGAAAAGCCTGTTGAGAGAAGGAAGTAAATGAGGAAAAGATGCAGGATAGAAAGAAGGAAGGAAAGATATGGGAAAGAGGGAGCGAAAAAAGGAGTGTAATGAGAAAGAATGTAAGGGGGAAGTAATGTATGAGAGAAAAAATGGATGGAAGGCAGAAAATGAGAGGAAAGAGAGAAGAAAGAAATGTAAAAAAAATGCACAATGGATGAAATGATAGAAGGAAAACAATGAAGAAAGGAAATAAGGGAAAAAATGCAGAAAATGCAGAAAGTGAGAAAAAATATGGGATATTGGCAAGAAAAAAGAAAGGAGAGAAGGAAGTAAGAAAGGTCGGAATGTAATGAGAGAAAAATGTTGGATGAATGAAAGAATAGAGAGGAAGAAGGAAGAAAGAAGGAAAGAAGGACAGAAAGGGATAAATTGATAGAATGATAAGAGAAGGAAAGAAAGGAAAGAAGGAAGGATGGAAGGAAAGGGGGGAAATTCAGGATGAAAGAAGGGAAATACGGAATGAAGGGGAATTGATAAAATGTGATAAGATGACTTTTAGCCAAATGATAGTAAAGAAGGAATGAAAATGGAAAAATAGCTGACATACAGTAAGGAGATAAAGAAAGAAGAGAAAGTAGTGGGAAGAAGGAAGAGACTGGATGAATGAAGAGAGGGAACCAGAACAGCACAATAATATAACAGGACGGGATATACTGTAATATATAAAATAACCAGGGTGCAAACAACAAGAAAAAATAAAGGGATGAAGTACGAAGAGGAAAACATGGGAGGATGAAAGGAGCCGCAAAAATTATATAATATTTATATAATATAAATATATAATATTTCATTTTAAAATGTATAAATCACTACTTATTAGACAGAAACAGATTAAAAAAGTATATGACAAAAAAAAAATCAGTAATGTAGCTTTGTGTGTGTGTGTGTATGTGTGTGTGTGTGTGTGTGTGTGTGTGTGTGTGTGTGTGTGTGTGTGTGTTGTAGAACTAAAGCTTTGGTCCTGGAGCTGCTGGCTGCTGTGTGTTTCGTCCGAGGAGGTCACGAGATCATCCTGGCAGCTTTCAACAACTTTAAAGAGGTGAGAGACGTCACATGAGTAGCGATGTGTGCGGAAACTAAACAACACTCTGACACTGGAGACTCCTTCTGTTTTTTAACTAATTAAGAAAAAATTGTAGTACGTGCTGCATCATGTGACCATGTGACGTTGGGATCAGCTCTGAGCATGACTTACTGCTCATAACATATTTACATCAGTTCTTAATTTAGGGATTCCACGTGTGTGTGTGTCTGTGTGTGTGTGTGTGTTGGAAGTCTGATCTGGTCAACAATGAATTAAATGAATCAAATATTTAGACTAATTAACAATGCATAGGGAAGAATGAAAGATCACACAGGCATACATGCTACCATGGTTTTCATTGCACACACACACACACACACACACACATTTTATGCTAATCAGCGATCAACATTTTCATTTAATTACAATGCATCGCCGTCCAGGTGTTGAGCGAGGAAGGGATAAAAAGTGAATGCGGGGGATATGCTGTGTGTGTGTGTGTGTGTGTGTGGGAGGGAGTTCAGGTGTCCGATGGTGATGGTGGTGACATAATATAGGTATTGTTTGGGAAGGGAGCAGTAGGCCAACTTCTGCATTATTCAGGAGTCTCTCTCTCTCTCTCTCTCTCTCTCTCTTTCACACACACACACACACACACACACACACACACACACACAGCATATCCCCCGCACTCACTTTTTATCCCTTCCTCGCTCAACATATATATGTATGTATACAAACATTTTTTTTATTTTTATTGTATTTATATTTATATGTATTATACATTGTCACTATTACACCTTTAAAGGGCATAGACATTGGGATGGGTCTCCATTCTCAGGGCAACTATTATGCAAATTTCACTTTGTATTCATTCTTTGACATTCTACCAAAACAAACATTTCCTGATTTTTGTGGTGGCCCAGGGCTTAAACAAGCTAATTAGATTTCACACCTAATGTGACCCCATATAAGAAGACCCCCCCTGCAGGGGGCGTGGCTCTGCAGTAGCTCATTTACATAGAATGTGAAACAGCGTGTTTGGCAGAGGAGTGAAATAAAGGGAGTATAAATATATAAAAAATGTTTTGTCTGTGCGGTATTTCAGCTGCAGAATTATCATACACACTCTGGGGGAGACCTGTGTTCACTAGTTAAATAAAAAACATGGGACCTTTAATGCTTTTTTTATTAGCTATATTGAAACTCTAGGAACATTGGTGTCTGTGTAGAGTGTGTAAGTGTTAGTTATTTTTCCAGTTTAAAACTAAATAGTTTGCTTAGAAATATTTTAGAATAATTTTTGTTTTTAACATTTAGGTCTAAAATATGTAGATGTCAGAATACCTTGAAGTACAACATAAAATAAACATAAAATACTTATGTCCAGTATTTATTTAGAAATTTGGATACAATAAAGAGTCTAGAGGGTTATTATAGTATAGTATTATTATAGTATAGTATAGGGAACTATAGGGGTTATTCTTATATTGTTATTAAAAAAGAAAGAAAGATTTGGCTTCAGAAAGAAGAAACTTTTCTTTGAGTTGTGTGAGCTCACCCTCTTGTGTGCATTTGTGGTAGTGCAACAAGATAGTTCCAAGATATGTATTACTGTTAAAATTAGGCATAATACATCCACTAATCACATATCATGTATCCTTAAAAATATGTACTTGTGTTAAATGTGTGTACATTTGTGTGTAGGTATGCGGAGAGAAGAGCCGCTTCGAAAAGCTGATGGCCTACTTCTGTAGCGAGGACAGAAGCATGGACTTCATGGTGAGTTCCAGGTTAAGGGTCACCTTGGAATGATTCTTTTTTTTTTATCCATCCCACCGATAGACTCACAGGTGGCCTGTGGAGTTGCGTTGTACAGGTGATGATGTTAGTTTGTCTTCGCTGTGCTGTTTCGCCTCTGTAACGAGCTCTCATGAGGTGTTCAGCTGCTCTGTATGGTGAATCAGCCAAAGCAGTATTAAGTTCTGGATGTGATATAGCAAGGAAAAGCAAAAAAAAAAGCATGACCAACGTTTATTCACTGCCAAAAAGTTTTTGTTTTTTTTTGTAGTTAGATCAATGAAAGCTGTACCTATAAAGCCAAAAAAAAAAAAAAACAGTGATGAACGTTTTAAATATTGTAAATATTTTTTTGAAATAAATTGTATTAGTGTCAAATTACATGTATAATTATATTATTATAGTTTAGTTTATTTTTATTATATTTTAATTGACTTCACAATAAATTTGTGTTCAGTTGTGATTAAGAAATGCTTTATATACTCTCTCTCCACTAGGTGGCGTGCATGCAGTTTATCAATATTGTAGTGCATTCTGTAGAAAACATGAACTTCAGAGTTCATCTGCAATACGAATTCACACAGCTGGGCCTGGACGATTACCTGGAGGTGACAAAACACACACACACACACACACACACACACACACACAGGGTCTTTTATTTTGTTATTTCTTTGTTGTTACTTATTTTATGCAGCAATGTTGAGGTTTAGGAATATGCCAAACCAAAAACCAATTAAATTGTAATTAAGTAGTGTATTAATCAACAAATAAACACTAAATATTAAGTCTTCGAACTATAACCCTCGCCCTGGCAACAAAAAAAAGCCACAGAACAGGACGGGTAAGCAACAGATAAACCATAAATAGTTAGTGAAAAGAAATAATGAATGAATACACATCAATAAATAAATGAATAAATAGATTTGTTTTTGCGTTTTGTGTTATATATTCTGTAAATTAACCTAAAATGTAAAAAAAAAACACACCAAACAAGCAAGTAGCCAAAGAAACAAACAACGATATAAACAAATATTTTTAATGATTAAATCAAAATTCACAGCAAACTGACAAAAAAAACTGACAATAAGTGAATAAATGCAATAAGCAACAAACATGCAAATAAATAAACAAACAACTGAATAAATTAATTAAATAATTAATTAAATAAATAAATAGCCAGGTAAATAGATAAATGGATTAAAAATTAAAAACAAAAATGGATGAGGTGAAAGGAAAACTTGAGACTTAAATACAGTATCAAACAAACAAAATAGTAAATATAAACAAATTTACAATTTTAAAAAAGCCCAAAATATCTTTTTTTTTTATTGATTATGATCGATAAACAATTTTTAGTGGTAAATTTCACTTTGTGTGTGTGTGTGTGTGTGTGTGTTTAGACATTAAAAGAGAGTGAGAATGAGAGGTTGCAGGTCCAGGTTCAGGCGTACTTGGATAACTTGTTCGACGTCGGAGTGCTGCTGGAGGACGCAGAGGCCAAAAACACCTTGCTGGAGCACCTAGAGGAACTCCAGCAGAACAACACTGAGGTATACACACACACACACATACATGTATATTAATTAACTGAACAGTGTCACCTACCTTATTTGTGTGTGTGTGTGTGTGTGTGTGTGTGTTGCAGTTGAGCAGCAGGCTGCAGGAGTGTGAGAATGAAGCTATGGAGAAAGTGTCAGACCTGGAGAAACAGCTTATAAACACCACTAAAGAAATGGACCTTCTGAAGGTACGAGCACCTGTACTGTATTAATATGCATGTGTTATTAAGTGGCCCAGTGTGTGTGTGTGTGTGTGTGTGTGTGTGTGTGTGTGTGTGTGCGTGTGTGTGCGTGCAGGAAAATCTCCGGGAATCTTGCACTGAGATCTCCACCCTGCAGCAGCAAGAGCAAGAACGAGAGATGGCCAGAGAGCAGGAGAGGGAGAGAGAGAGGGAGCGGGAGCGCTGGTTGAAGGCGCTGGAGCAGCAGGTGCAGTCCCTGGTGGAGCGAGGGCTCATCCGCATGGAGCGGTCCGAGTCTGGATCCGTGGACCTCAACGTCATACATGAGGCAGGAAACGCACAACTACCTCAAAAAGGTAAGTGTGTGTGCGTTGTGTGTATATGTGTATTGTGTGTATATGTGTATTGTGTGTATATGTGTGTTGGTTATAGATTTTTTACTTTTTCTGTATCTTGTTTTAAAATCACATATTGTTTCTATAGTCGTAGGCGAGATTCCTCAAGAAAACATTTGTGTGAGTGACTCCTGTGCAAAATCGCAACCTTCGCCTCCAACTCCGCCCCCACTGCCGGGCCCTGCCCCACCCCCACCACCTCCTCCGCCACCGCCGCCTCCGCCTCTGAACACCTTAAGTACACGTGAGATCTCCTTCCACACACTGAAGGTTTCTCATCAATCTAGTGTGTGTTTTTATATTTGTGTGTGTGTGTGTGTGTGTGTGTGTGTGCTTTTTTCAGGTATGAAGGAAAAGAAACCGATCCAGACGAAATACCGCATGCCACTTTTTAACTGGCAGGCGCTGAAAGACGAGCAGGTCGCTGGAACCGTCTTCACCGAACTGGACGATGAAAATGTCCTAGCAGTAAGGGGTGATTTCCTCGTTGATTAGTTTCTTATAAAAGCACACCACCAGGTGATTCCGTACATTCAAGCAATTGAACAAATCATATACTGTAAATCATCTGTTTCTTCCAGGAGCTGGACATGGATGCTTTCGAGGAGCTCTTTAAGACGAAAGCTCAGACTCCTCCCTCCAGCGTCAGCACTCTGAAGATGAAAGTGGCGCACAAGTCTTCCAGCAAAATCTCTCTGCTGGAGCCGAACCGCGCCAAGAACCTGGCCATCACTCTGCACAAAGGAGGCATGGACGCCAAGAAGATCTGCACTGCCATTGAGACGTATGTCTCTCTGTTTCTCACACAAATACACATACATACGTATTCCACATATTTCATTTGTTTATGTTGACAGATCATGATGAGCAAATTGTCCGATGTGCAACTCACCAATAATAAATAATAAAAAACATATATTCAAACTATTTTCCCCTATTTATAGTAATAATAATTTTTTTGTAACAATAATAATAAGAAGAAGAATCATTATCAACATCCTCACCACCATCATCCCCATTATCATGATTATCATTACAATCATCTTAATCCCCATCATAATTATCACCATTACTGTGATTACCATCATCATCATCATCATCCCCATCGTCATAACCATCATCACTATCATCATCATCTCATCACAATCATCATCAAAATCATCACCATCATCGTCATTACCAACATTATCATCGCTATTATCCCTTCATCACCATCATTAACTTCACCATCATCATCCCCATGATCACTATCCTACCATCATCCCCAACATCTTTCCCATTATCATAACCATTATCATCACCGCTATAATCATTCTCTCATTACTTTCATCATCATACTTATCACCATTAAAATTATAACCACCATCATTATCAAGTCAAGTCACTTTTATTGTCACATCACAATACTGGTACACTGGTACAGTACATGTGAGTGAAATTCTTATGTGCAAGCTACACAAGCAATAGTGGTGTACAATTATAAGAATAAATATACATATGAATAATACAGTATTATATTATAGTATATATATATATATATATAAATAATATAAATGAAAAAAAAAGAGTGAGTACATATATACACATACAGGATATACACACATATATACACATCTATATATATATACATACGTATACATATATCTACATATATACATACACACATATGCATACATGTATATACACACACACGGTTGTGAGAGTGTGTCTACTTGTATCACCATTGTCGTCATTTATTATCATCACCATCATCCCCAACATCACTCTCATACCATCAGAATTCCATCATCAATATCATCCCCATCATCACCATCATAATCATCGCCATCACTGTCACTACCATCATCATAATCATCCCCATTATCATAACCATCATCACTATCATCATCATCATCAACATCCCTATTATCATCTTCTCATCACCATCATCACTATCATACCATCACTTGTCCATAATCATCATCACTATTATTGATATCTTATCATCATCACCGTCATTACCATCATCCCCATCATCATCATCATCATGTGTTTATCTCCATCTAATGTTTACATACTTTTATGCACACCTCTCTCTCTCTTAGGTATAACCTAAAGGAATTAAGTCTGGACTTTTTGGAGCAGTTGGAGCATTTCATTCCCTCCGACCACGAGCTGAAATTGATACAGAATTACGAGCATGATGGCCGATCCGTCCAGGAGCTCTCTGAGGAAGACCGTTTCATGGCCCATTTTGGGAAAATCCCGCGACTCGGCCAGCGAATCAGCACGCTCACGTTCATGGGGAACTTCAGAGAGAGAGTCCAGCTCCTGCAGCCGGTTAGTACATGCTCTAAGGAAATAGATATAATATTTGTTGGAAAAGTGAAACAAATAGAGGGAGAGAATATAGTTGTTATTAGCATCTACACACTGATGTAGCACACTATAGCCAGACTAAGTCAGGACTGGGTAGCACGCCATGGAGCAATGAATCAAGTTTATCCCGTTTTATGCCAGTTTATGTTTGTCTGTATGTTTATATTATGTTGATTTAATTGACTTGTAGGAAAGTCCTTCCAATTTTAAACATGTCAGGAGCAAAAATGTTTAAGAAGCATTTTTAAAAATTGTCACTTTTAAATTATTAAATCTGAAAATTCCAAGAACTGTATACGAAGATTGTAATATTTTAAAATTACATAACTCTATATAAATAAATGGTTTTTGTCCTTTAAAATAAAACTACACCCTAAAAAATACTGGGTTAAAAACAACCCAGTTTGGGTTGTTTTTAACCCAGCTGCTGGGTAAATATTGGAC
>JAOVVA010000048.1:1481011-1491820 GCA_028565275.1 Leiocassis micropogon | reverse complement strand
GAGGATGGGTTCCCTGTTGAGTCTGGTTCCTCTTAAGGTTTCTTCCTATTACCATCTCAGGGAGTTTTTCCTTGCCATTGTCGCCGTCGTCCTCGGCTTGCTCATCAGGGACAATTTTATCATTTTGATTCATACACATTCACATTTCATGCCAACTTAAATAATTCTTTTGATTGTGTAAAGCTGCTTTGTGACAATGGCAATTGTTAAAAGTACTATACAAATAAAATTGAATTGAATTGAATTTAAGTTTGAAAAAAATAATTAAATAAAAAAGCTTTTTTGATTGAGTAAAAACAAGACACGTTTTTTCTGGATGCTCACCCTCAGGTCCCCGTTGGTGACGTGGCCGTGGTGCACGTGGTGGTGAGTGTTGAACGCGGTGTCTCGGCAGTAGATCTTGAGCACGCTGCGGTCGTGGATCCGGCGAGGGTCATCCAGCTCGTAGAAGACGTTGCGCGCCTCATCTTTGATGAGGATGGCGGTGGCGGGCGAGCGGAGCACGCTCATGTTCAGCTGCTGAGGGAACACATGCACAATCAGTGCATGCAGCGTCTCCATGCTGCTCAGCTCGTGGCTGAGGTGAACACGTCGAGTCTCATCGCCAAACTGCAGGAACAAAACGCCTGAGAAGGGACAGAGAGAAAGAAACAAAAGAGAGAGAGGCAGGTAATGATGAGGGAGTAAGATTTAGAACAGAAAGGCGGGAGGAAAGTCAACCATTAGACAGATTAACGCCATTTTGTGAGTGTGTGTATTGCAGTGTATCAGAGTTAACATTAGTACAAATCTCATGAGACGACTTCAGGCTTTCTGCAGGGGGAAAACGATTACAGTTTTACAAAAAAAATCCCAGCAGTCTCTGGGTGTAAATCTCTCTTCTCAGCACACCTCCCTTCTGAGACCTACAGCAATGCTGAAACATGTTCCTGTGCTCGAGAGCTCATTATTCAAGAACTGAGAGGCAGGAATATACCAACACCAAATTCTCAATTTGTTTTGAATTCTTGATTCTGATTGGTCAAAAAGTGTTCTAAATTATCATTATGTGTTATATACAGTACTGTACATGAGTGGATGATGCAGCTGTTTGATAAGTCCTCTGGCGGGAGATGTTTATTTAACATTAAGGAAAGAGTCTCCAATGGTAATTTTCAGCATGGGTAAGTTTTTTTTTTTTCCTTTCAATGTATACAAGTAGAGAAGGATCGGCTGTACCTGGTGGGCGAAGCTTGTTCTGGCTGGGAGACCGGGCAAGCGGCAGGCTTTGTCTGAGGCGGTTGGAGCGGCTGAAGCCAAGAGCAAGGTCAGCGTCGCCCATGGTCTCTAGATTCTCTGCCGAGGCGTAGAACGACCGTCCTCCACCCTGATCAGCAAGAGAGTGATGACCTCCACCGCTGGCACGTGGAGTCCTTGCCTGTGCAGCGAGAGCATGAACATGACCAAACACCACGCTATTCATCATTTCATCAAACACCATATTACACCATATTCTCTTGAATAAATAAGTATAAAAAGTATAAGAATAACCAAAACACATCCAAGGTTTATTCCCCTTATACCAGAGCAATTTTCTACAACTACAACTTGTTATGCTTTATATGTTTTAGCCAATGTTAATCCATTTTATTTCCTATCACCAGAGTATTTACTCCATTTGTAGTAAATAGCTCGCTTATACAGTAATTCTATTATCAAACAAGAAGCATTAAGTAAATTTGTGCACTAGCTTCTACAAACTGGTGGAGTAAAAGGACTGCTCGGCAGAGCACTCAGACTTTAATTAGCTGCACTATAGTAACAGATGTGCAGAACTCGACAACGATGCCTTATGGGAAGGTGGCGAACCATCAAGGGATAACTTTGTGTGTGTGAGTCTGCTTTGTCAACGTTGGCTGGTGAAGCGGAACTAATGAGGCTAAAACATACAAAGGCTCTTTCTAACACTCTCTATAACTCACACACACACACAAACACACACACATGCTGTATACCCATCTTTAGTCTTTCACGCACACCTTCACACACACATACATAAAGGAAACAACAAAAATTGCCTGTTAACATCTCCCTCATGTAGGTGAGAAGACTGCACAAACAATGAAATTAGGAACCACCCCTGCCATCTTGACTCCACCCCTTCCCGAACTATACTGGTGTTTCAAAAGATATCAATTTTATTTGTGTGTACTGTATGTGTGTGTTTGAGACCAATCGACATACACATCAGGTAACTTGACTTTACATGTTTATATTCAAATAACAAATCACAATTACAGTAGGAAGCTGGGGTCAGAGTGCAGGGTCAGCCAGGATACAGCACCCTCTGAAGCAGATAATGTTTAGGGTCTTGCTAAAGGGCTCAAACCACTGGCCTTCAGATCAGTAACTTATAGCCTTAACCATTTGAGTCACTTCTGCGCCATATTATTGGTTCAATTCGGGATTTTTTGTCTGTCTGTTTGTTTTTGTTTTTGTTTTGTTGCATATTAAGTTCTATGTGATGCCACATCACTCGTAAACCCAGTCAATTCAGAATGGTTAGCAACAACACCATCCTAACAACAACATAAATCATGCATAAATCAATAGAACTGGCTTAAAGCAGGACAACAAGTCAAAGTGGCTCTGTATCCAGCTAATTAACCTCAGGTTCTAATTATTAACACTAATTATGATGAGAGTGTCAGAGCAACAAAGCCTGTTGGCGCTGACGATGTGTGTTTGTGGGTCAGTGGTTTAGCCAGGCAGTCATTGTGTGGGGACAGATGAAGCAACAGGTGCTTCCATGAAAATGTTAAATATTTGCACTTTTTTATCTTCAATTTGGGTTTGACCTCCTCCCAGCTATTTTAGTGAGCACAAACTGATAGATACACTGAGTTCATTTTAGTTAAATAATTTAAAATTAACAAAGAATACAAGTGCTTTCGGAATGCATATTCCAATGTACATACTGTTATTGAGAAAAACAAAGTGGACTCACCATAAAGGAAGAGCAAGAATCACAGAGCAGAAATTTCTGTTGCAAATTTTCCGTGAGTCACGCCCTGATCAGCTCATACGATATAATACGAGGGGTTTTTAAGTCAAAGCGGGTCTTTTGATTGAGCAGCATAACAGAACACATTTATGAGAAAAAAAAACTCCCTCTATTCCTCTATACAGTATAATCCCCTGCTATACTAATGCACTTATCCCAGTGTTTCAGTTGTGCTTGGATACCGTCAAGGTAGAAAATTTTCTTCTATTATGGCCCAAATGTGTAAAAAATTGCTAAAAGCAATCCTCTAGGACAGAGGATGTGGCAATAACTCCCAGGCGACTTTCTGTAATGTGCAAGTGGTGTTGAGAAATGATTGTGTGTAAATGTCTCACAGCTTACACAAGTTGCTGACAGAGCCTGAAAGAGGCCTACACAAGTTGCTGACAAGTTATCCGTTGATTTGCAAGGATCAGGCACTGGATATTCACAGGAACGACTGCAATGGGCTTCGAGCCCCTTCGGCCCAGGATCGTCATTCATGGATGTACTCTTTTCTTTAAAACGTTTACACCATTCAAATGTTTTACTCCAGCTAAGAATCTCATTACCATACTCCACTTGAAGTCTTCTGTAAATATCAATCTGTTTTATGACTTTTACCTGAAGTCCTGGATCAACTGGAATGCCCCTTGTATATGACTTAAAATTGTAGCTATTAATCGTACAACGTTTGGTAATTCTTATATCCGGAAGCAAACACAATCTGTACTTTCATACATTTGAAATCCTCTGGAGAACTTGACAGAAATAGGCTGAATTGATTTTCCTAATGTTCCTTCACCCTGACTTCTCAGGCCAATAGGGTCTTTCTGCAGATTATAGAAGATTTGTTACAAGCTAGAAGGCATGTGCATATAAGTAAGCTTACTTTTGATGACCTGGTGCCTATTACAAAATAAAAATGTTGCAGTGTCTTTAAATTCATATATGTAATGTGAGAGTATTTTGGCAGCTTAATTGCTAATAAACCAAGGCAAGATGTGATGAAGACTCTGCATTTTACCTTTTACTAGAGGTTTACTCTTGGCTCTTGATGCCGGCGTACTACTGTTATGAAGTGTGCGGTCAACCCACTGGCGCTCCTCATTCTGCTTCTATCAACATTTAATTCTGTCTGTCGTATGCAGCTGCCTATTGTTACCTTGAGTAAGGGGAATCCCTGTGACACAGTCACAGTATGACATAAAAGTTGATAATGATGCTGCCTACAGTTACATTCGGTGAGGGATTCCTGTTACACCGGCCAAAAAAGCACCAGTGGAAGACCAAACAGAATTTCTGTTTTACTGTATATATACACCATATATAGATAGTTATTAAGAGAGACCAAATGCTTCCATTAGTTTTAGGCCACTTTACCATCCTCAACTATCCTTGAGTCCTCTCAAACAGGTGTGCATTTCAGTAGTTTGGGGGCACAAGAAAATTAGGAATGCTGCTTCTCTAAACCATGATTGTGTCACAATGACAAAAATTTGCTTAAGATGTACTGTAACGGGCTAAGAAATATTAATTCTGATACAAAATACAGTGCATAATACAACATACCTCTTTCATGGTGTGGAAAAGTAAGGAATGGTAAGTAAGCATAGACTGAAAACATCAAGACACCTCTAAAGGCGTCACTGCTAGCACGCAAAACCTAAATATGCTTGATTGCATAATGAATCTGTCAAGCTGTTGCAAAGCATATTGACTGAAGAGTGCATAACATATAGAACAGTGGTAGGAATTTAGCAAACAGAAGAGACTCGAGAGAGTTTACTGTTCATTACTAGTCTAGACTGCTGGCGCATTAACTGCTTTGATGTTACCTTAGCAACAGCCTGCTCAGCGTAAACCATCAGAGCACAATTGACAGCACAGTCTGGAGACACCACTGGAGACAGGGAAAAAATATGAACACTTGTCTTAAGTTTGTATAAAAAGCACTTTCTTAAGTTTGTTGAAGCCTCAATAGGATGAATCATCAAAGGGAAACTTTGAAATAAACACCTATGTTTTGTAAGAATGGGGGTAATCAGACCAACTACCTCAACCAGGATTAACTGACTACTGAAGATGAATAAATTCTGGTCTTCAGCTTTGCAGCAAAATACCTAGCAACAGTTCCTGTACAGTTCAAATGGTCAGCACTATCTTTACAGGGTGGAAGATCTTAGATGCAGAGTTGTAATATTCTCAGAGAGTACTTTGCCCTCCTGGCTGTCAGCATATTTCCCAAGAGTTTGAATCCCATTTCTCAGCATGAAGAATTTACAAGCCAACTGCTCTGTCCCTGTGGAATAGGAGGAACTTGTAAGAGAAGACAAGAAACAGCATCAAGCTGAGATCTTGAAAGACGGTTTTGTTGGATAAGCAGTATCAGTACAAGTGGAAAAGCTTCTTTCAAAATCCACAGCAAGGGAAATATGGCAGATTGAAAGGCCCATGGTCAAACAACAAAGAACAGTGGCTGTGGTGTTACTTTTCCTGGAACTGCTCTGAGGAAAACCAAAACGTTTCCTCCCACCAGACATTGGACCATGTTTCGGGCTCTAACTCAGCACGAGTAGGTCAAGAATCTAAACAGCCATCTGCTTCCCTCTCTAATTCATGATGGCTGCTCTGAAGAAGAGCACTGATTTGGTTTCCCACCTTTTCTTAACAAACCCCTAGTGATTTCACAGAGGGTTAAAACATTTCTAGTATCAGGGCAACTGATTTAACTTAAAAGCCATTAATGTACCGAAAAATGGTGGTGTTTGGTGGTAACCTAAATACTTGAAATCTAATTGAATTCGGGTCAGCTGCCGAAGTACAGGTTATGTCACTAAATAAAAGTCTTTAAAAATGGTCTTGGAAGCTGGATTTCAGTATGTTCAAGACCATAAAGCTTGATGTGATAGAAAGTCTTATGGGGTGATGAGTCCAATTTCGAGATTTCCTTTTTACAAAAGTAGCAGTATGTCAGAAATTAAGAGCCTATGAGACATATAAGTCTGGTTTATTTGACAGCTGTCATGGTCTGAGGGTTTCAGACAGTGATGTAGAAAATGTGGTGCAAATCAATCAGATGATGAATGCTGAGGAAACATAAACAGATTTCGATTCATCATGCAGTACCTTTGGGAAAATAACAGAGTGGTAAAAATGTTCTTCCAGCATGATAATGACTCCCCAAACACATTCCGAACTCAATTAAAACCCACTTGAAGCAGAAGACAGATGGGCAAAACGGTACTAAATCAGCCACCTTGGACCAGAAACAAACATCTCTGAAAGCTGTGCGAGATCACCCAAAGAGCTAACATCAAAAGAAAAGTTTTTGAAAACAGTTCATAGAGAATTTCTCCAAGCAAATTCAGTGTACAGCCAAAGGTTTGTGGACATCTGACCATCAGAGCTACATGTTGTTATTTCCTAAACTGTTGACACATAGTTGGAAGAATACAGTTGCATAGAATGTCTTGGTATACTGTGGCATTCCGATTTCACTTCACAGAAACTAAGAAGCCCAACCAAGTTCCAGCATATCAGTGCCTCTGTGTATAAAAAAATGACATGAACACATGTTTTGGCAAGTTTGGAGTGGAAGAAATTGTGTGCCCTGCAAAGAGCTTTGACCTCAACCCAACTGAACACTTTTGGGATGAACTGGAATACTGACTGCAATCCAGAACTCCTCATCCAACATCAGTGAATGACCCCAATAATCTTCTTCTTCCTACTGTCATGCTCCAAAATCTTGTAGAAAGCGTTCCCAGAAGGGTAGTGCTTATAATAACATCAATGGAGGATCAATGCAGTGAACAGTTCCCAAAAATAATCTGAATAATTTGACATCAAAATGCTATAAATTAAATTTTTTGACTTTTAATTATTTTGGCAAATAACTTCTCTTTGGCAAATGCTTCCACCAATTTTAGACCACGTTACCATCCCAAATATTCTTCTTGAGTCCTGTCAAACAGGTGTGCATTTAAGTAATTTGGGAGCACTAGAAGCTTGGGAATACTCCATCTCTAACTCATAATTGTGTTGCAATGTAAAATTACAAGCTTGTCAAGAGCACAACTTTTAATTTGTAAAGGGTTATATATCCTTCTTTCATACGCTTTAAACTTCTCTCTGACATGGAGCAGGCATACTTTTAAAGCAATAGTCAATGCTTCCTGAAATCCCAGTCCCATCACTTCTTTCTGTCAGGTAGTCAGTGAAGCGGAACTACCGGCTTCCCAGAATAGCAGGTACCATGATTGGACTAAATGCATCCATTGGATTTTTTGAGAATGTTGAAGCCAAATAAAAGGACATTTAGACTCTGTAACTGGCATTGCAGTTGTCTAGCATTAATGAACTAAAGGCATGCTTCACTTAATGTCCCTGATACATTCTGTGAAATAGAGCATTATGCCATTTAGATGCTGAGATGCACATTATTTTATTAACAAATCTATGTGGTATACTGTTATATCTTTGTTTCAAAATGTACAGACCTGAGTTTATGGCTATAGTCATGCTATGTTAATCAGCATGGGCCAATCTCTGTCCTCAGGCTTCTATATCTTCTCTATTTCTAATCCGCCAACACATTTTTTAATTTACTAACAAACATCCCATCATATGTCTTTTCTGTTTACATTCACAATATTGTACATCTATGAATCCAGTTAGTTACTGTTAGCAGTTTATTCTGTTATCGTCTCCCTCCATTGTAAATGTTATCTATTCTGTGTAGAATTAGCTGAAGTGTGGTATCCTGTTGTCTAATAAGATACTCCAAAAATTCTGTACAGTAGATCAGTGCTGCCTTGTTTTCTTCCAGGCAGCAGGATACTGAATCAGGAATTATAAAGGGCATTAAACCACAGCTTGCTACCACAATGTCCTCATGAAAGATCCTCGGAGTCCTATGGAGAAACTTTAAATCCCATTAGAAAACCATCATGAGGAACCTTTCCACAATGGGGAACCCACTGTTATCGAGAATTAGGAAATAGTAATTTAATTGTAATTTGGTGCTGCACTTACGTACTATTTTGGAAGATTTTCTTCTCAAGATTCATCAAAAGTAAATACTTATATTATTATTCAGTTCAATTAACAACAATCTAACATTTGAATTACAGGAGATAGTTAAATTGGCTAGCTATTTAACCTCTGAAAATTAGCTAGCTAGATCATTTTCTAAAATAGTTAGGTGGTTATGTTTTGTGAAATAGATATGTAAATTAGCTATGTTTTGAAAATTGGATAGTGAAAGTAGATTTTTTTTTTAATTGAATTATTTTTATTTTTTTTTTTTTTTTTATCTGATTCAATCATGTTCCAAAGCTTAAGGCTTGGGAACTAGCTATTAAATGTGTGGTCAGTTTTTTTGTTTATATTATGTTATGTTTTACTCTTGAACATATTTTTTTTATGTAGATGCTTTTTGAACATCAAGTACAGTTTTATCACCATACATGAAATTTTCTAACTTTTAAATACTTTTTAAGTAGTTTTGGACTTTAATGCTTTTTATAAATTTCAGAACCAAGATATTTTGTCTTTATTTTAACAGAATGTTTTTGTTTGAGTTATTCAATCATACAGAGCTTTAAATTGCTGTTGTTGTTTTTTACATAAAATGTAAAGAGGTATTTTGACTTAAGATAACTTTAGGTTTGGTGAATTAGCTAGTGAAGTTATACAATTTAGCTAGGTCAAGTAGCTAGCTAAGTGAGTTTTTGTAAATTATCTAGATAAATTGATCATTTTGAGCATTCTTTTTCACTTTTGAACGCAGGCGTATATATCTCCTGAGTATATTATATATAAATTTTACTTCCATTCAAGTAGATTTGTGCTTCTTTACTCCTACCTTTAACTGAAGAAAAAATGTTACAAAATACCTAAACTTTTACCTAACTACAATTCCTCTGTACTTTTTTCCAGTGCTGATTTTCTAGCTAGTTAAGAATGAAATGGCAGGGGGGTAATTTCTCACTTACTCACATACTCACTCTATTCTCTATACTTATATTGTTCAGGGTTATGGTAGGGTTGTGAAGCCTGTAGCCTATCCGAGGGTACTCGAGCACTAGGCAGGGTATAGCCTGGACAGGGTGCCAGTCCCTCACAGGCCACAAGCATGCACAGACGCACGCACTCACACTTTGGGTAATTTGGAGACATCATTTAGGATAATCCCATGTCTGTGGTCCCTGGAGGAAACCCATCATGCAAACTCCTTGCATGGGACACAAACCCTTGACCCTAAAGATGCAAAAATCTTGTAATAGTTTTATATTTATTTAAAAAAGATTTATGTGTGAGTCTTAGAAATCTTTCGTATTTGCTCAAAAATCACAGCTACAAATTATAGACTTTTCTGAAATTCTAATGATGGAGCCAAGCAACCATTTTTAAAATAGGGAAATTGAATTTTCTATGTGTGTTTCTAATTATATAGATATATAGTGATAAGCATGTAATATACAGCATTATACAGAGGCTCCACAGGCTATCATTATTAGACCTTCTCTGCATCTTCATTATCTCTATTTTTCCTCTTCTCCCTAACTGTGGAATAATTTATGTGCAAAACTCATCAGTTAAATGAATTGTCTTGCCGCTTACATCCTGTAATGTAATAATACAGTATAACAAACAGCAGCGTGATTACTGACTATATTACAGAGCGAATAATCCTGTGTGGGTGTGTGCACACCTGGGTGCTATTGGTTTGCTTACATGTAGAAATTGGTCTGTCCCTTATCGAGTTATTTCTTTTAGATACTAGTGTAAAAAATAAAACATTTCATTGACTTTTGAAAAAAACATGCATAAACAAATAAAGATATAAACATGTTATATTTATCTAATAGAAATGCATTCCAGAGCACTGACCTTAAAGCTCCAGTAGTGTGGTTGCTAAGAGAGAGAGAGAGAGAGAGAATGTTAAACTTTTCATATTCATTCAAGCAAGAAACTTGTCTTGTCTTAGACAACTGAGTCACTAACTGAAAAAATAAAAAAAGAGAAAAAATGCATTTCACAATAGAGAGAGAGATAAGGGGGTGACACAAGCTTTAGCAAATTTAATCAACCAGTCCTCGCCAACTCTTTATTATGATTCCCATGAATGCAATTCATACAGGTGAAGCACACACACACACACACACGCACACACACACACACACACACACACATGATTATAATAATAAAGTCTTAACACAATCTCTGTTGAATCTTAGTCACACAGACATACAGACAGATGGTGGGAACGGCTGCTGGCCTTTATTAGAAAAGCTAATTGCACTGCACCCAGGCTGCCTTGTGTCCATACACCTACATAGTAGGGAAGGTGAGAGCATGTACATATACTGAGAGAGAGAGAGAGAGAGAGAGAGAGAGAGAGAGAGAGAAATGATCAGTTGAATGTGTAAGAATATTGACCTAAGGCAAATGCGCCTTTAGGAGAATGAGACAAAAATCCTTAAACAGATGTACAGTATGCATGTGTGTAACACCAGCACTACCCACACACAACCTGACGCTGTTATTTACAAACTAGGACAAATCAGTAACTAAAGCACCTAGGACAAGCAGGTTTTGTATTTATTTGTTTCTTTTTTATTCGTAAGAAATGAATCAAGAAATCATTTTGGTGTCACTCCTCGATACTATACACACCCTTACACACCTCTCTCCACACCTCTACACACCCCTACACACCTGTCTCCACACCTCTACACATCCCTAAACACTTCTCATCACACCTCTATACATCCCTACAC
>JAOVVA010000048.1:1471011-1476011 GCA_028565275.1 Leiocassis micropogon | reverse complement strand
GCATTAAGACTCACAATTCTGCAGCACAAGGGAGAGAAAAACCGTTAGCTCAGTTGTGATCACGTGAAGCTCGGCGTCAAAACAAGAAGCCCATGCATGATGCATGATACTCAGTACTCGTAAACCAAGACTTGTTCGTTTTCCAAGTCAAAATTTATAAAAAATCTTTGCTCGTCTTGCGGAACACCGTGTTACTCGCAATCCGAGATTTCACTGTCTTTGAAAACAACAGAAAAAGGATTTCAAAATGTTTTCCTGTACTGAGCAAAACTATGCATAATGAAAACCTTTAAAGCTAAAGGCAGTTGTCGAAATTCATCGATAAAAGTGTGACTTAAAGTCCCAAACTCAAAACTACCCTAATCACCCTTCCTAACAATAATAGTCTAAAGTGGGGTAGACATGAGAGTCTTCTCAGCAATAGTCTTATGGGGTATTTATGTGGGGCAATAAAGGAGAAGGTGATTCTGATTTGTGGTACTCGTGCAACTTCAGACAAAAAAACAAATCAAATTCCTCTATGAGTTATACAGATTTAGAGATACCTTAGACTGAAGTATTTAACTTCTGCTATGAGACTTTCATTAAGAATAAAGTTCTTGTTAGTTAGTTAGTTGGGATTTATGGATGGTTTAGATTTACTTATCCAGAGATAGATGCCCTTATCCAGAGCAACTTTTTATCTCATTATACTGTACATCTGAGCAGTTGAGGGTTAAGGGCCCTGCTCAAGGCCCAACAGGGACAACTTGGTGGTCATGGGATTTGAGCCTGGGACTTTCCGAACAGTAGTCCAGTGCCTTAACCTGAGCTACCCCTGGTTTATGGATCGTTGGGGGTTGTTGGAATCTATGGATTGTTGAGATTCATGGATGGTTAGGGTCTGTGGATGATTGGGATTTATGGATGGTTGAGACATAGATGGTTGGGAGCCACGGATGTTATGTAAAATAAATGCAAAGCTAAGGCCATGGTGAAGAAGAGATATATAGAGAAAAATAAATAAAAGCATAAGTATGTTAAGGAGATAAGAGGAAACAGTAGAGAATGGGAATGGAAGAATAGATCGGAAATATGAAGGAAGGTGAGGATTGTGAAGGAGTGAAACTTAAGTTGAAATTATAGGTAAGAGGAGCACATGGGAAAATGTAAAAGATAAAAGAGTATAAAAGGAAAGAGAAGGGATAGACGAGAGGTGTGATGGGAAGCATGTGGAAGAAAAAGTAAGAATGGAAAAAGAATATAGTAGGACAGGGAAATAAAGTATATGAATTGAAAGAAAATGCTATGGATGTGAAAGGAAGGGAAATGTAAGCAAAGGGACAGGATGTGAAAAAGAGAGATGGGAAAGGGAGGATAGTGAAGTGAAAGAGAGAAAATGAAAATAAAGGTAGGGGGGGAAAGGAAAATATACTGTAGATAAAAGAAAATGGAAAACTAGGAAGTAAGGAAAGCCAGGAAAAAGGAAAGGGGAAAGCAGATCTTCTCTAAGCCAGCCTGTGATTTTTTTTTTTATTATTATCCTATATCACAACATGATAAATATACACCGAGATCTTGTACAGTATATCACACAACCACTCACCCATACACCCCCTTCCCACACACACACACACACACAAACTCAAACACACAGCTTTTTATAGCTATTCAAGACAATACTTTGTTCTTTGGAACAGGCCAAGTCATGTTCTCATAACACATATACAGTACATACATACATACATACATACATTCGGTTACGTACCTGCTGGCGTGAACAGTTGGCACTGACGAGCGTAGCAGCATGCTGAGGTGGGTATTTGCCACGCTGTCTCTCAGCATCCGCCGCATGCATCTTGGCCATTGCCTCGACATCCGGGTTGGAGAAGCGCCGGGCCGCGTTACCCAGTGTGTGATACTGACGTTGGTATTCACCATGCTCCCCTCGCATCATCCTTCTTCTCTCTTCCTTTCCTCTCACCTGGCCAGATCTGTACAGTTAAGGGGCAACAGGTCAAAGGTCACACATAGAACATGCTTCGAACTTTGGAGTATTTACAGTAGCTCAGCTTTACTTCGGACCGCATCACACTGCACATCGTTTTTTATTCCTATCTTGTAGCTAAAATCTTTCTGCTCTGGGGGTTTGGTCTTGAAGATGCTTCTAATATAACACACACTGTCACACACAGATCAGCTAATACAGCTTTAGGCTACCGAGCTGTTGAGATTTTGAGATTTATATACGTAATGGTAGCAGGAGTGGAAAAGGAAACTGAGAAAAACAGCAAGCGACTTAAAATAAAAACAAGATAGGGGAAGGAAATTGTCTGATGATGAGATTAAATCTGAACGCTGCTAGGGTCTGAGCTGAGCTCATTCAATGCAACATGTAGTTTTTTCTTGTCAACCTTTTTTTTTAAAAGAAAGATGCCAGATTTTTTTTTTTTCTAACGTTGCAAAATTGATACGCAAATATTAATCTGGACGGTAAAATTTGATCGAGGGAAGACAAAGCTCGGAATAAATGGAAAGAACAGCAAGACTTGTTTACTAGAATAAATTTATACTGTACTTACAGTATATTTTCAGTGAAAGTTACTTGTTTAGCTCATTTTTTTTGTGATGAGCTACATTTTTTATGGTGTTCCCGGAGCCTACCCTGGTGGACCACGAGAGATGCCATCTGTTAAATTCTAACCCACTTCCTCCATAACATACTACTTCCTTTGGAATGGCTATATAAAGGAGCCTTACTGTAAGTTTGTGTGCTTTAATCCTGCCTTGTTTCCTTACTCTGCCTTAAACAAGTCTTTGGTTGCCAGGGACATAGAATTAGGATCCATGAGAATAAGGTTCATCTCAATAACCTCATGCACACGGATCCTAATTTTGAGCTATTGCTGAATCATTCCTGACAAACCCTGAAATTCATTCTTCTTCAGTAATCAGAATCCTGGGAATACATGCTAGATGACGAATCCAGCTACTGGGAAGAACCTGGAGGGAATCCCTTGAGAGGGGATGAACTCCAGCGATATTTATATATTCGGATATTGCATCTAATGCCAATGAAATGGGCTAAATATGCCTGCTAGAAAGGCCTGTGTTTGCTTTCTGCTCCGTTTTGTAAAATGAACTCAACATTCCGCAAAATTGTATCACTGTTCTACAACGCAATATATCGTGCCTCGTTTATGACTTTAATTCCTCTACTGTGTTACACAGCACTGTTTAAACTGTGTTTTACAAATGCTAATAACAGTGAAAATGGGTGTTAAGGAAGAATATGAACAGCAGGCATTGGCCATGTATCAAAGCCATAAAACATCAAACCCACACACTTGCTGTGCTATATCTCTGGGGTTGTAGAAATAAAAAATAAAAAAAGCATCAAGTAACACGTTTTCCAATCTTAGACCCATTTAGAAGCCTGACCAATCACATAAGATCAAACACTAATCACTACGGCAACCTTAAAGCTTATTCAGTATGGATTAACACTTCAGGGACGTTTCCGTAACGCCGCTTGGATCCGGCTTCGTTTGCTAAAATTTCACAGAAACATTTCCCCGAGAAATAAAACAAGTCACGTCTTCAAGGCAACAAGTGTGAGAAATGAACATGAATTGATTGGCCTAATTTCAGGTATGACTTATTATATTTCACAAAAGGTAGCAAGCTAATATTCTCCTTTGGTCCGAGTTGGTGAATTTAGAAGTAGGTATGATTTGTGGTTTATTACTTCTGCCAGGTAAAAAAAATTACAATGGAACAAAATTGCTTTTAGCTGAAGAATGACTGAGTTTGAAGGATACCCTTTTAAAAATGGCCAACACTGTCACCTCGCACCTCCAAGTTCCAGGTGTGATTCCTGCCTCGGGGTCTGTGTGCATGGAGTTTGCATGTTCTCCCTGCGCTTGGAGGGTTTCCTCTAGGTACTGCGGTTTCCTCCCATAAAGACATGTGGATTAGGTTCATTGGCATTCCCAATTTGCCTGTAGTGTGTGTGTGTGTGTGTGTGTGTGTGTGTGTGTGTGTGTGTGTGTGTATGGTGCGTGTGTCGTACGATGGATTGGCACCCTGTCCACGGTGTACCTTACATTGTGCTCTACTGTAAGTCTCCTGGAATAGCCTCCATTCCCCCCATGACCCTGTACACAGGATAAGTGGTATAGAAGATGAATGAATGAATGAATGTATTTTAAAAAGCCAGATAGACGTACACGTACTGTAACAGGAAAAACTAGCGTTAGTGCTGCCGCTACAGAAAGATTTATAACACAATCTGACCAATCAGAACAGAGATCACGAATGATTTAATTGAATTATTGAATTATTATGAATTATTATCGGTGTGGCGGTTGGAAAGTATAGAATAGTGTTGATCTATGACCTCGGATCTGTCCCCACATATGGCATGTACTACTTAAGCATAAGCAAGTCATACTATAGGGTCAATCTTTATTGCTCAGTCTGGTGTTACTTGCTGTATCCTGTGTGTGTGTGTGTGTGTGTGTGTGTGTGTGTGTGTGTTAACACATTTTTCCTGCTGTGTCAGACATCCTCACAGCAGAAGGGCAGACAAAAGAGCAGCTTTCCTGCTCGAGCCCTTACATACAAATTAGAGACGGGTGGCCGCGTTGTGAAAACACAAATTGGGTCTGGACGAACAAATGAATGAATAAATAAATAAATAAATAAATGAATGAATCAAAATGCAAATGAGATTCCCTTATTTACGAGGATATTTATGGCAACATACACGAAATGGAGCTTGACTCGTGGACGAGGCACACAAACAGAACGACACACTGTTCCCATATAACAAAGAGAAAAACTGTAAGAAATTTATTTCCCTACTCTCCTTTATTGAATGAATTATTCTACTCCTTTTATTTATTTAAGGATTTCACATTTTAAGGACCTGAATATAAATCTGTGGATGGATGGATGGATGGATGGATGGATGGATAGATAGATAGATAGATAGATAGATAGATAGATAGATAGATAGA
>JAOVVA010000048.1:1439157-1451983 GCA_028565275.1 Leiocassis micropogon | reverse complement strand
ACGCGGGACCTCGATCGGGTGTCACGCGGGACCTCCTTTATGCAAAATCAGTGGCTAAACATTTTTTAAATAATTATCTTCTTTGGAGGCATCAACCTCACAAATCACAGTTATATTTATCATTAAAGTTTTTCTGGGTAAGAGTAGGCAAAATGCTGCCCTGGCACCACCTCTTTGTGAGTGCACTGCCATGAAACACCAACAAGTGATTAACTGTCCTGCAACAATTGATTTCTTTAAGGAAATCAATTCATCCTTCCAAGCATAGAGTTAATAGGGAAAGGTCAATGAGTGAGACACTTATGTAACCGTCAACTGATACATGAGGCACATTTATTATTAATTCCCCTTTATCATTTCATGACTTTATGCAAACAATATATTACATGACACTGGCAATGACTCAGATGCTTATTAATGTACGCAGAATCACATTACCATTTCAACTTATTGTCAATGCAGTAAAAAAAAAAAAGTGCTATACATAAAAAAAAAATAGCGGCTATACCTCGCCTCTAACCCTTCAATTAATGTAATAATATTTAATCATTAACTCAAAATGCAGTCTAAGGTCAACTCTCATTTAATAAATCACCTTAACGAACTTATTGACTTGCACATTATTACTGGACTCCAGCCTGGATTATTGCAGCTGTTTAAAAACAAACATTCAGATTCTTCTCAAGTCCAAGGTACCAAAACTCAAATTGGTCCAACTAGCCAAACAAATATAAAGGTATTTTTTATTACTATAGAGCTATGAGAATTAAATAGTGAACTAGAGTGAGTTCAAAACTGAGGTGACACTTACATGCGTGTCTTCATCAGTGGCGTTTATGCTTCCCACCAGTGAGCCGACCCGAACTGGAGAGTGTGAGGGACTGCACAGTTCAGGGAACGGGTTGGGTATGGATGGCATTGATGAAGGTCTGAACTCTCGTTTGTAGCTAGAAAACAAAATAAATGCTTTTGAGCCAAGTTTACCACAGCTAATTCCCACTAACTTATGTTAAAACAGTGTGTTGTTATAACTACCTAGAAAAGTTAACACAGAAATGTACAACTAGTTACTGAAAATGACAACAGGAAGTTATTACTAGCTAAAGTTACCACAAAGTTATTACAAGCTAGCTAAATTTACCACAGTAATATTATATCTAGCTAGTTACCCATGGTAAGTTACACCTAGTCATCTAAAGGTACCACAGTATTTTATAACTAGATAGCAAAATCTAGTTAGTTTTAGTTTTTACTAGTTAATACAAACTAAAGTTACCACAGGAATATAGATAGTTAGCTAAAAAGTCAGCACAGGTATGTATTAGGAGCTAGCTAAAGTTTCCACAAAAAAGTTCAATGAGCTAGCTAAAGGTCCCATGGGAAGTTATAACTACCTACGGTTACCACAGGAAAGTATTACTAGCTTAAATTTTTACAGAGAATTATGACTAGCCACCTAAAAACCTAAAACACAGAAAGTTATAATTAGCTAAACCACAGGAAGGCATTAAGAGCTAGTTAACGTTATGGTATTTGTAAAACATCTGTAGATGTAACACATAACTGCTGAATGATTAATTCTGATTGGGCAGGAAGATGTGTAATAAAATCCCAACTGGAATTAATTAGCGCAAACATAAAAAAAAAAAAAAAATGAAAAAATGAAGGAAAAAAAAAAATAAAAATAAAAAAATAAAGTATAATGACAGAAACTGCACTTGTTAGTAAGAACCTGTAGCTGTTTCTGATGCTCATCGGTTGTGACCGTTGTGCTGAGGGGCCGATGGAGAGGCGTGAACTTCTCATTTGATTTGTTGTCTTGCCTCTGTGCAAAGCCTCACGCACGGAGTCATCAAAAACCTCGGTCCAACGACGATCCAACTGCATCACTCTACACACACACACACACCAACACATAGAGAGAACACAATGGTTAATCTTTGATCACACATGTGACATGTACAAAGTAAAAACCAAACCACAAAGTACACAATAAAAACAGATCATGGAGTTCTCATGGAGTTAACTGTAAAGCAAATAAAAATTTTTTTTTTTTTATTTAAAAAGAGGGTGAGCGAGAGGAAAACTAAAGCAAGTGTGACACGTTTCATATTTTTAAAAGCATCTTCATGAGTATTAATTAATATCACAAGGTGCTGTATATCATTCCAACCTTATTGTTCCAAAGTTCAGACAAAGTTGGAGTGCTTCTAAACATAGTTATTTCACCTGGAGGGAAAAATCAGAACGCGGGGAAAAAAAAAAAAAAAAAACGTCACACCTTCGTAGTGGTTGTGCGGGGGGAGCACAGCCCGGGCAGACTTCCTGACATGCTGCCAGATTAATGATAGAAATCAAAGCTAATGAGTTCACGTCATGGTTAATGCACTCTGCTACAGTGTGGTGTGTGTGTGAGTGAGGTGAGCTGTCTTTTGGATGTGTGTAAAGCTTGGTCACCGTCTATGTGTTGGCGGGGAAGGTTTGCAAAGCAAAACAGGGTGATGTAATAGTCTCGGTACGGCAGCGATACTGACACACCTGCAAGGACAATAAAGAGTGCGGTGGAACTGGTAACGCTGCTTATGTTTTTGGAGTTGTACAACAAAAAAATATATTTTAGTCATAGCTGCAGCAACACCTGAAATCTCTATTCTGATTGGTCAGAGGGGTTGATTCATTCTCTGTAAAAGTGTGTGTGTACGTGTCCCCTATTCATTTGAAGGTGGTGCTGGTGAGACAGCTCCTAGGACACAAGTGATGACAGGAAATAAGTCCCCCCCCCCCCGAGACATTAGACAAAAGTAACTAACTATATAGAGATTTTTTTTTTTTAAATATGATCGGTTTTCTTTTTTTTTTTTTAATTCAGTTTAATTCATTTTTAGTCAACAGTTTATCATTTTTAATAACAACAAGAAAAATGGGCCCAAGGATCGGAATGATTTATAGTGGCCAAATTGTGATATCAACTCAAACACTGCAGCTCTTGTGAGATGTTCCCAGTCAGGTGTCAGGACCTCTCAAAAGTGCTTCAAGGAAGGAAAACCGGTGAACCGGAGACAGGTTCATGAGCAGCCATGGCTCACTGAGCCACATGAGGAGTGAAGGCTGGCCCATGTAGTCTGATCCAATAAAAGATGTCAGAACACATGGTGCTGCAGACTGGACAGTGGGCATGTGAGCACCAGAACTGGACAACAGAGCAATGAAAGAAAGTGGCCTGGTTGGATAAATCACTGTCTTGATGTAAAAGAAAACGTGAAGGCAGTGTGGTGCTCTGGGCAATGTCCTGCTTGGAAACCTTGGGTTCCGCCATTCATGTGCATGTTACTTTGACACGTACTACCTACCTACACGTCTGTTGTTGCTGACCAAGTAGACTCCTTCATGGAAATTATATTGCCTGATAGCAATGGCCTCTTTCATCAGGATACTGTGCCCTGACAAACTGCAAAAATTATTCAAGAATGGTTTGAGGAACAAAACGAGTTTGTGATGTTGACTCGGTTTCCAGAATATCCAGATACAAGTCCAATCGAGCATCTGTGGGATGTGCTGGAAAAACAAATCCGATCCATGTGGTTCCCATCTCATAACTTATAGGACTTAAAGGATCTGCTACCGACGGTTCCAGATACCAAAGCACACCTTCAGAGGTCTAGTGGAGTCCACACCTCGACGTTCATGAACGATATACCAAACACAATATTGCACTAAAGAACTAAATTGTAATACTGCAGTACCATGTGCAGCAAGTGCCCTTGGCAAGGGTTTTTTTTTGTTTGTTTGTTTTTTGTACAAGCTCTTTAACCTTGAACATCTAGGCTCTGTACCTAAATAAATAAGAGGAAATTGTAAGTTACATTTAAGCAGACTTGAGTAAATGGTGGAATGGAGTCCATTTCTGTCCAGTGCCACATTAACACAGGCAAAGTTTAGGTCCTTGTCCAAGAAATAAAACATTTGACAGTGTGCTGTTTGAGGAACATAATTAACAATATAGTGCTGTGGTGCAGCTCGCACCCCCAATTTGGATCATTTCCCTACAACACACTGTCCTGATATCGAAACTGTATTTATTAATGATAATGGCTGGTAGAGGTGGCATGGCGGTGTAGAGGTTAGCACTGTCACCTTGCACCTTCAGGGTCCGGGTTCGATTCCTGCATGTGTGTGTGTGTGTGTGCATGCAGTTTGCATGTTCTCCCTGTTCTAGGTGTGTTTCCGCTGGGTGCTCAGTTTCTCTCCCACAGTCCAAAGACATGCAGGTTAGGATAATTGATGTTCCCGAATTACCCATAGTGTGTTAATGTGCATGTGTGTGCCCTGCGATGGATTGCCACCCCATCCAGGGTGTACCCTGCCTTATGCCATAAGTCTCCTGAGTTACCTGGACCCTGTATACAGGATAAAGTGGTATAGACAATAAGAGTCAGAGAATGACAAAACAAAAAATTATATTATTGTTCTGCTCCTTATTATGTTCACATCAACACGAAGACACAAATGAATAGCTTCGAAAGCATAATTCTGATTTCAGAAGCATGTTTATCTACAAAGAACCGAACCATTTAAACAGATCCGAATGTATATTATAAACCTATGACTCATTTAGATGAATCGATTCGGTTAAATGAATCAAAATGTTACCACTTGGCTTTTCGTTCGATTAGAACAAATACACAAATAATTTAAAAGGTTACCAAACGTCTATTATCGCCATAAATAGTTCATCTAATATGTCTAGGATTATAACTTTTATAAATACAATTTAAAAAAAAAACATTTTAAAAGCTCACATTTAGGCTTAAGTCTGTGACCTGTAGTCACCTGAATGATTAATCACGTGTAGCTTATTAACTCAACAACGAATTAAGTTTAGTTTGTTTTATTCACCTTGACTCGGTAATCTGAGAGCAATAAATGTTTTAAATGAGCTTCCCAGAAAGAGGAGGAAAAAAAACAGAACACTTACCTTTCCCGCTCGCAGTGCTGCGTCTGACACGCCGACTTGTTTACCTGAGTAATAATATCCTCCTGCACGCCTGTGCGCAGTCCAAGTCGCTCTCGCTTGGGCCGCGTCCAAAACCACACACTTCCGCGCTTCTCTTAAACAAGGTGTTAAAACAAAACGCCACCTGCCGCCGTCTCACCGTCCTGAGCGCCACTGGCCTGTGCAGTTTGTAGACGTAGCCATGGTGAGTGCACGCACTGGAGTAAAGAGGGGCGGGACCGGTGGAAAATAGGGCGGAGTCGATGAAAATGAAGCGTCAACAGGTGGAACGGTAGGAGGAGCGTCGTCATAGCAACGCTTACACGATTGAATTGGCGCACTTTTGTATACTGATTGCTTACTGTGTTGTACAAGAATAAAAAAAATGGCACGGTGTTTAATTTTCTTTTTTTCCTATTATTATTGTTTTATTTATTGTTTTTATTATTGTCCACTTTTTCTTCTAATTAATTTCCAAATTAATACCATGACTTCTTTTTAGCTAGAGTGAACTTTGACTAAAATTAAAAAAAATACACTTTTCTGTCAGTATTTAAATATTAAATTGATAAGAATTACAAAGTTGAGGGGGGGAGCCCATTTTTGTTACTTTGATTGAATTTTATGGGCTATATAATGTATATAGGATACACACACACACACACACACACACACACACACACGAAGCTTTTATTGCCACCTAATGGTCATAGATAGTAATTACCAATATTAAATATTAAAATATGTTTCTGTGACCACAAGGAAACAATCTATCAAATATTTACTAAAGTAAATTAAATACAACACCTTTCAAGCTAAACTTTGGGTTTTTTCTTTTTTTTGAAAAAAAAATAGCACTTTGTTATTGGATATTTTATTGCTTATTATTTCCACTAGGTTTCAAAATAAAATCCACTAGATTTCAAAATAAAAATATAATGAGAACGTGATTTTAGTTGTTGTTGTTGTTGTTTGGTACACGAAATAATGTTTAAAATGTAACATTTAAACTTTAACCAGCTTTGACACAAAAATCGCATTTATTATTGTTTAAAAAATTTTGCTAGAGTGAACTTTAACTGAAATGAAAAGACATACACGTTTCTGTTAGTATTTTAATCGAATTGCAAAGTAGAGAGTTCTGTGCATCAACATTTTATAGGCTATAGTTTAACATCTTAACCTTAACCAGATTTGTGACACAAAACCAAGCTTTTATTGCCACCTAGTGGTCGTAGCTTATAATTACTAATATTAAATGTTAAGTTTTTGTAAAAAAAAAAAAAAATTCGTATACGAAATAATGTTTTTCTGTTTACACAGGAAAATAATCAAATAATAAAATATTTAATAAAAGAAATTAAATACAACACTTTTAAAGCAAACTGCTTTTCAAATAAACCGACATTTTGTTAGTGGATCGTTTATCACTTAATATTTCCACTAGGCTTCAAATTAGTAAGAAAGTGTTGGGGTTTTTTCTTTTCCTTTTTTTGTATACGGAATAAGGTTTAAAATATAATATTTTGACTTCAGCCAGCTTTGACACAAAACAAAGCATTTGTTGTCACCTACAGTAGATGGTACAGTAATTACCAATATAAAATGTCAATCAATCAATACTTATCTATCTATATAAAACATAAATCATATTTGTGGTTAAGTGTGTTTGCGCAGGTTTTTCTGTCACAGAAGTTCCTCCCTAAATGCAATGTGTCATCATCAATTCCAATGTGGAGTTTGTGTACAGCGACAACAGGTACGTCAGGATGAGCTCATATCTACTGAAACCCCGGATCAAACAGTGAATGCACATCCAACAGGCAAAAGTAAGGCTGTAGAAACATTGGAGCAGCATGAGGAGCAGCAGCGAGCTGACTGCACACTCCATTCGGTACCCTTTCTGTTTGTTTGCACAGGCCGTTCCATCACAGGTGTGTCACAGGCGTTACTACCAGACTGCAACAGTAGGCGGCATCAGCATCAACTTCAATTCGACGTTTGTGTGCGTCGATAACAGGTACGTCAGGCCAAGCTCATATCTACTGTAACCCAGATCAGACTGCAGAGCGTCTACAGCGACAGCACATGTGACAGGCAGCAGTAAGGGCTGCTGAAACATGGGAGCAGCGTGAGGAGCGGCAGCGAGCTGACCGCACACTCTGTTCGCAGGTATATCAAATATTATATACAAGAAAATAAATAAACAAACTTTACTTTTAAAACAAGCCATGGCTTTGTTAGTGGATCATTTATTACTTATAATCATATTACTTAACCACTAGGCTTTAAAGTGAAAATAAGAAGGTGGGTTTTTTTTTTCTTTTTGTGGATATGAAATAAGGAATAAGGAAAATTAATCACTTGGAGGTGTGATTTGTGAAATAAGAAAATAATAAATGTAGCAGACTGATGTACAATTCTACCTAGTGTTTTTTATTTCTCTTATACTGCAGCGATCTTGGGTTTTTAAATTATTTAAATGATATTAAATTAAGTTTTTGGCTGAGGAAGTGTAAATAAATATATATTTTAACATACATAAAGAAAAAATGCTAAATAAAGAACCCTACAAATGTAAATTTGTAAAATTGTAAAATTTTAAACAAATTTTAGGAAAAAAACATTCCTAAAACAACATTTTTTTTTTTAGGAAAAAAATTTTTATTTCCAGATTTTTTTTCCCTTTCACAATTGGAATCTTGCGTTTTTCCCCCCCACAAGTAAAATTCTAAATAAAAATAAAAAATTAACGGTACCATGAAAATGTAAAAAAATATGTAAAACACAAAATAATATGTTTATATAATTACATAATTATTAACAAACATTGACGACATTGATATTAATCATAATAATTAAGAACAATACTACAAAGAAAGGGTTTATGAGAGCGGAGTGTAGGTACACATGCACACTCGAGTACATACTCGCTTCCTCGGAGCGAGCCGCTAGAAAAAAAAAGTACTTTTTTTATTAATTTTTTTTTTTATTTTAGCCCAAAAATTCAAATAGTAGGGCTTTTTTGTTTTGTTTGTTTGCTTGTTTATAGCTACATGCAAAGACAAAAAAGAGAAAGTCAGATTTAGTCACTGGATCTTAAACATTTGTGCACTAACACGACTGTTTATTACATCAGTTATCCATTATTTGTCCCTAATAAAGTCCTCGAGTGCGCACTACTGAAGTGCCCACTACAGTGTTGCATACTTTGCAAAGAAAAAAGCGCCCCCTTTCTCTTGACGCAGTACAATGCATTCTGTTTAATTTGGAAAATAAAATCGGAAATTGTAATGAAAAAGAAAAGTGAAATTTGAAAAACATTTGAATCTGTAATGAGTTTTTAAAAACAGTACTCCAAGCTAGTGGGCTAGTCAAAGACGTCATGAGCTAAAAATCTGTTTTAGCACTTTAAAAATTGTATAAGTTTTACAAACAATCCACTTCTTGAAATCAGCAATGTAGCATAGGAACTAGCGAGCTAGCTAGAGTTTGTAGACAAAATCAAATAGCTAACACCTTTGAGTGATGCAGGCTTAGTAGGCCTTTATAAGTGCTTTTCTAGTAAACAATTATTCTCTTATTCAATTATAGTCTTTTTTCGTTAGAAGTAAATCTGTTAAAATTTGTCATAAGTTTCCCAAAGACTGTGTAATTCTATGTAATTTAGGTGCATTTTGATGGATGTGAGATATCTAGCGAATAATTATGTCCAGGTTTTGTGTGACACGTCACATCAAATCAGGTATTAAGTTGCATGATTTGTTATGCATATTTTCAGATTCCTGGTTCAACAAGCTAAATTTTTCCTTAAAGTTACCTAAAGTGCTTTAAAACAGGGTTCAAAATTCAAACTTTCTTATTTTTGATAAGAAATGAAATTTATTAACCGATTTTTGTGCAAATTTTAAAAAATTGCACTCGATTGGCCATAGCGCAGAACTAACCTATGTGACGTAATACCTGACTTAATATGACAGGTCACATATATGGTCTGCTATTTCAGTTTTAATTCTTAATGCATAAGCTTAAACAACATAAACCACAGCGTTAGTGAATTCTCTATTCTGATTGGTCAGAAGGTCACTTTGATTGTAGCTTCCAGGTTGTTATCAGCAAGTTTGTATTATTTTATTATTTTTATAACAACAGTCAATTTGTATAATGAATTTGTATAGATGGCTAAAAACGTCTAAAACACGAATGTTTGTGTGCCGTTACTTAACAAAAAAATGTACAATAGTCAATATGGCGCCTCTTCTCTGGAGAGAGACGTTTACTGAACAAAAATAAATTAAGTCGTCTTCAGGATCTGTGCTTTGTACACAATCAAAGGTAAAGCTTTCACTTTAGTTTTCCCACCATATGAAAGATGAGAGATTTTGTCTTTTTTTTTCATTGACTTTAAGAAACAATGATGTGTCAATCATTTATAGCTACTGGTAGCAGGATAGGAGGTTCCACGTTATAAATTAACTTTAAACTGATACAAAGAAGTATGACATGTTGTTTAATAAATAATTATAATTGCTGATGCCGTCTATAGGAAAAATAAAACACTGTAACCAATCACAGTTATTGTGTAACAACAGGTTTGTTTGTATTTCATATATATTGAATATAAAAATATTACAAATAGAAAAGATTATTGATAATCTTATTAATTAATCTTATTATTATTATTATTATTATTATTATTATTATTATTATTAACTGGTTATTAGCTAGCTATTCATGCTAGCATAGGAAATTAAACTAAATATTAGGTTTTTATTTGACTCAAAATTTGTACAATGTTGTACTGGTCTAAGATGTTGTTTTTTTAATTATCATTGTCCTGTGATTAACTTTCTTCACAAAATCTCTTAGACCCAAGTTAAAATTCTGAATACTGCCCATGGTACCCAATGTATACACACCTTTGTAGAGTTGTAGCCATTTAAGGAAGTCTAAAATCACCTACGATGAAGATTATATGACATGATGCTCTCCTAGAAACCAATCAAAAACAAGTAATTTACACAGCTGTAGTATGTGCTGTAGTGCGTTATTATGTTTAGTCATTCTCAGCCAATCTGAACACATTATGTGGTCATGTTGTAGTAATACGATTGTAACATTAATGTTTAACAAATGATATGTCAGTAGTGCGCACTCAGACAATCGGACTCTTGTTATGTAGATGTGTTAGTGCTGTGTGTCGAGAGTTTATGATCACTCTTGTGATGTCCTTCGTTTGTTTATTTGCACTTTCCCGTGTTTCTCCGTCGCTCGGCTCTGCGCTCACAGCGTTTTGTCGCTTTCCTTCTTCAGGTGGCTGCAATATGGAGATCAAAAATAGACCAGCATTAATGGTGTACTTAGATCTGTTGGAGTGTATGTGTGTCCATGTGTGTGTGTGTGTGAGTGTCTGTATACCTGTAATACTCTTCCTGTGTGAGAGAGTGATGGTGGTGATGGATCCACTGCTGCTCCAGTGCAAGTCTCTGGATCTGAAGCTCTGTGTTCTGATGATGCATGGAGGAGTGGGGGGGTAAATCACGGAACGGAGCGCCTACACACACACACACACATACACACGCACGCGCACATACACATACACGCACATTTGCAAATAGGTCAGCTTTAAAACAGGCTATTTACACACTAATATGTGAATACATTCTGACCTTAATACACACACACACACACACACACACACACTCACTATGGTGGGATATTCCTAATGCCTCCTAACTTCTAAGCTCAGTATCTAAAAAGCATGTTAAAGGTATGTGTTAGCGCTGTGTGTTACCGAAGAGTTGCTGTCGCAGTACGTCGCTTTCTGAAAGAGGGTGTGTGATGATGGATCCTGGATACGGTAGCCGTGGTAACGGAGCTCCCGTCGCTAACGGATCAATGAGCGGGTGCACGCTGCTAGGTGCTGTAAAAGATATATAGGAAAAAATAATTAGAAAAACCTTTCCTATGTAATGCAATTAAATATTAAACTGGTGGATTTCATAATCATTTTATATATTAGTTTTAGTAGATTTTTACAGTATTAAAAAATATCATTTACAGCTCATTTTACATAGATCATGCATACATTTAAAAAAAATATATATATATTTTTTAAATCCTTCATACTTTCTTGTTTTTAATGCTTACGGTAAACATTTACTGCGATCCTGCCAACTAACACTGTTGCTAGATGCAAGTCTTCTATTTTTACAATAATTTATATGAAATAAATATGGGTTTTGGTTTTGTCCATAATAAAGACTACTAAATTTTACCCATTATACCACTGAATAATTAACTTAGGTTACAAACACAACAGTAATGCTAGCTAACTTATATTGGCAATGCTATAGTAATAGTAATGCTTGTTAGGTTAGACCAATAATGCTACAGCAGTATTAATGCTAACCAGGTTAGATCCGCAATGTGTGCAGCAACAGTAATACTAGCTAAGTTATATTGGCAATGCTATATTAATAACTAGTTTATACCAGTAACATTATAGCAGTAGTAATGCTAACTGGGTTAGATCAGTAACACTACATCCACAATAATGCTATAAAGTTATATTAGTGAAGCAACAGCAATAGTAATGCTAACTAGGTTATAGCATTAATAATGCTAACTGGGTTAGATCTGTAATGCTACAGCAACAACAATGCTAGCTAAGTTTTAATAGCAATGCTATAGTAAGAGGTAACGCTAGTTAGGTTAGTCCAGTAATGTTACAGCAGTATTAATGCTAACTAGGTTAGATCAGTAATGTGTGTATAGCAACAGTAATGTTAGTTAAGTTATATTAGTAATGCTATACGTAGTAATAGTAATGCTAACTAGTTTATACCAGTAACATTATAGCTGTTATAATGCAAACAGGGTAAGATCAGTAACACTACAGTTGAACCTCGGATTGTGAGTAACCCGGTTGGTGAGCGTTCCGCAAGAGAAGAACAATTTTCATACATTTTGTCTTGAAAAACGAGCGAGTCTTGATTTACGAGTACCAAGGATCATTGAGTATCATGTAGCACACATGCGCTCCTTGTTTTGATGCTGAGCGAGCAAGTGAGCTTGGTCGAGTGAGTGACTCTATCGGTAAACTGGTGTGTCCATGTGTGTGTGTGTGTGTGTGTGTGCGCGCGCATGCAGGTGTGTGTGTAAATGTCGTCCTACACAGCAGCCCCCTCACCCTCCCCTCCTCCTCTCCTCTCTCTGGTCTCACGCACTACAGCCACAATTCTTTTCAAAGGTAAAGTGCAGGTTAATTTGTTTTATTTTTACTTTATGTTTTGTATTAATTATTTTTATATAAATATTTTTGAGTTGGAACAAATCGTCAGAGTTTCCATTATTTCTTGTGGGGGAAATTGGTTTTGATATATGAGTGTTTTGATATACAAGCACATTTCAAGAACAAATTATGCTCGCAATCCAAGGTTCCACTTTATTAGTAATGCTATAGTAATAATAATCCTGGCTAGGTTAAATCAGTATCGCTACAGCGGTATTATAGCTAGCTAGGTAATATCAGTAACTCTACAGCAACAGTAATGCTAGCTAAATTATATTAGTAATGCTGCAGCAAAAGTAATGATAGCTAGGTTATACCAGTAACGCTACAGTAGTATTAATACTAGCTAGGTTAAATCACTAACGCTATAGCAACAGCAATGCTGGCTAAGATCTACCAGTAACACTACAGCAACATTTATGTTACCTAGGATAAACCAGTAACACTACAGCAATAGTAATAATAGCTAGGTTATACCAGTAACGCTACAGTAGTATTAATACTAGCTAGGTTAAATCACTAACGCTATAGCAACAGCA
>JAOVVA010000048.1:1427878-1439057 GCA_028565275.1 Leiocassis micropogon | reverse complement strand
ATGCTGGCTAAGATCTACCAGTAACACTACAGCAACATTTATGCTAGCTAGGATAAACCAGTAACACTACAGCAATAGTAATAATAGCTAGGTTATACCAGTAACACTACAGCAGTATTAATGCTAGCTAGATTAAATCAGTAACACTAGAACAACAGTAATGCTAGCTAAGATATACCAGTAACACTAAAGCAACAATAATTCTAGCTAGGATTTACCAGTAATGCTACAGCAATAGTAATGCTAGCTAGGTTATATCAATAACGCTACAGCAATGATAATGCTAGGTAGGTTATATTTATCTAACTTTAATGTTTATTTAACTGTGTGAGCTGTGGTTTTTCACTTTGAATGAGCAAACTACTACACAATCAATTATTACAATTGTAGCCTACTAATGTCATATATTTTTAATTAATTGTATGTCGAAGAAACACTGAAGTGTGTGATGTGTAATGGTTACCTGTATCTTGCTGGTGTAGATGCAGATGAGAATGAATATGTGAGTGCTGGTGATGATGTGGAGTCACGTTTAACATTTGCAGTCGCCCCAAAGACTCTCCTGCTCCACCTCCTCCTGATGCCCCACCTCCTCCTGAAGTTCCACCTCCGGCTGGGGTTACTGGGGCTCCCCTTTCCCTGTCTCCACCTGGCAGTGCTCTCTCTCTCTCTTTTTCCCTCTCTCTTTCCACACTCCTTGCTCTCTCGGTACTAGGTGGAGTCCGGCTCGGGGCGGAGTAACCTTCAGGGGCTGGCGGCTGGGTTGGGTGGGAGGAGTGAGAGGAAGGGTGATGGAGAGAGGAAGCTGTGGGTGCAGGAGGAGGTGGTGGAGGTGCAGGAGGAGGAGGGGGAGGGGCAGAACCTATAGGGTTTACAGTGGGGGGAGCATGACTAGGTAGGGAAGGTGGTAACAAAGAAGAAGTAGGCGGGGTCGATAAAGGCTGAGGGACAGAGCTTGGATTTCTCGCAACTGTAGGAAGGGCTTGAGGGGGTGGAGCTGGAGGTGGAGGGGTCCCATAAAGGGCAACATCACTGGTCGGAGCTCCACCTGTAACTCCACCTCCTAGCAGTAAGGAGTGTGAATGAGAGTGTGTATGTGAGTCAAATTCAGTTTTAAAGTCAAACCCCGACTTCACTCGTTCCCTGTGAGCAGTCACAGAGTGTGGAAATCCCATCCCTCCAAGACCGGCCCCTAGCCCTGCCATCCCCCCAGGGCCAGGCCCTGCCACTGGCCCTGCCCCAGGGTGGGCATGGCCTCCTTCCAAGCCAGTTCCATAAAGAAACCCAAGGATGGCAGCAGCAGTGGCTGCATCAGCAGGAAGCTGATGTGGATGAGCGAGAGCGGGGTTTTGGAATTGGGGCAGGAAGAGGGAGGGGTGGATATGAGGGTGAGAATGAGGATGGGGGTGGGGGTGAAAATGGGGTGGAGCACGATTGGTCACACCAAGGGGTGACATTGCATGGGGACGGGCATATTCGCTTAGTGTCCTCAATGCTGGTGTATCGGGCCCAAGATATGGACCAAGACCTCCAACAGATGGTAGAAGAAGGGAGTGAGGAATAGAATGAGAGAGGGAAGGGTGAAGAGAGTGGGCATGAGATGGGTGGATTGCATGGGTGGGGTGGTGGGCAGGGTGGTGGGAGGGGTTTACACAGGGTGAGGAGGATGAGGACGAAGGGTCTAGGAGGAGAGAGGAGGAAGGAGAAAAGAAGAGGGAAGAGCCCTGACGGGGAGCTACTCCAGGGTTACTCTCCTTCTGTTGAGAGATAGACAAAGAGTAAAAATGTCTTTAAATACAAGAACAATCTTTCCTTTTACACTTACCCTTGGTCCAAGTCCAACTAACACCTTCTACACCAACTCCTACATTTGTATATGTATTTAGCTAAAATTTTATTGGCTTGATTCATAAATATTGATTGAGGAAAGAAGATATGGAGGACACAATTCACGTGTAAATAGAATTGTACATTTGTTCGATGCATATTAGCGTTTTGTATTGGTTGCTTTTGATTCCTTAAATGTGGCTAAAATCTTAAAAAAGTCTGAATTTTAAACATCTACTTCACATTTTCCATCCAGGTTGCTTAAAACAGAGGCAAACTATGTACCTGTAGTTTCAGCCAGGTAGCTACCACACGTTGGTGGCTTTTCATGTAATAATAAGGAAAGACATTGTTCCTTTGCTCCACATTTTTTTATGTTCTCCCCATGCACATGTGGTTTTCCTCCAGGCTCTCTCGTTTCCTCCCATCACCTAAAAACAAGCTGATATGTAGATTGGTGACTCTACATTGCCCGGCAATCGACACCCATACCAAGGAGGATGCTTCATGCACTTCATGCCCAGGGTTCCCTTAACAGACTCCGGAACCACTACCACACTGATCGGGATAAAGTGGTTGTGCTTTAGGAATGCATGAATAAAGCTGCAGACTAAAGTTTGTAGTTGTTAGATAGTGATAAGTAGTATGGTCATGTTTACTCTATCGCTATATTCATACAGTTACTGTTTGGGGCCGATAGTCATGTGATACTAAGAAAAATGATACAGCTAGCAAGAAGGATTGCAACATGCCTTAGGCAGGTAATTGAATGTTACTCAGTATCTGTTGCTCCATGTTCTCCTGTTGTGCTGCAAAGTTTGCAGAAAGTTTACAGTAAAAAGATCTACCAAAAAAAACATATCACATATTTTCTCCAATGAATAATTCAAGTGTTTGTTCCTTCTGCTGATCCCAGACTCCAATATTTTCTGGACCTCACCTGTAAATGCCTTTCCAGGTCTCTTTCTCTTTCTCGTTCACGCTCTCTTTCCCTCTCTCGCTCTCTCTCCTTCTCTCTTAGGTCCCGAGCTCTCTGTTCCACCTCTCGCCTTGCTCTTTCAATTGCTTCATTTCTCTTTTTCCAGAGTTTAGATCCGTCAAGAGGGATGAAGAGGACGTCAGTGCGAGCACAAGAATTCCCACTGCCACGATCTAGAACCCTGTGGAACCTAATAAAACAGATTTTCACTAACCTATCACTCATCATTATTAACGTAATGATACCACAAAGAGCTTTATACAAGTATCTGTAAATTACTGTAGCTATCACAATTACATCTTCCCACTGTCTATCAGAGAGAAAGGCTTTCAAATTATGTCTAATAGTATTAACCCATCCATTTAGCACATTGCTGATTAAGTTACTGAGGCTTATGGAAAAATACAGAGACAAATATCTGTCTTACCGAGCAGATTGGCTGGCGTGAATTGGAATATCGATAGCCTTTGGCTCAGGTGAGGGGCTCCTAAGCACAGAAGGTGGAGTCTCAGTTTCCTCTCTTTCTTCTATTGGCTCTTCTTTTATGACAGGTGGTGGCAAAGAACAAGATGTTGATTCAGATTGACTATCTGTGCTGGTGGGAGCGTTACTGGGGGGAGCAACAGGGTTGCAGAGATGTGGTTGGATTTTGGAGGGTGTAGGCGAATGCAAATGCATGTGACTGTTAACGCTATTGTTGCTATTTGGATTGTTGGCACCTGCAGTGTTACTATGGTTACTGTTGCCATGGAAAGCACTAGCAAACGGGGTGTGACTGTTTAAAGTGCCATGATAAGGAGCAGGTCGGGAACCAGAGAGACAAGAAGTGACCGCACCCGATGCAGAAGGTGCCGAAGTTGATGAAAATGGTGGAAATCCTCCCATTTGGTTTGTTGATGGACTGGGAAGTGGAGAGAGAGTACTGGGTGGACTTTGATTGGATGAGGGGTACTGCCCTGGACGAGTCTGACTAGATGGAAGTGTGGATGGTGGAAGAGGCTGTTGGCTGTGGGAAGCTGGGGGATATGAGGCAGAAGGCTGGTGTCCGTGTGTGGAAGAAGATGAGGAGGGAGAAAGAGATGGTGGGTGATTACGATTGTGATAAATGGAAGATGGAGCACTGTTCTCTCTTTCCCTTTCCTTCTCTCTTTCTCTCTCCCTAGATTGGACAGTCAGGCCAGGCTGTACCAGATAGTGTGGATGGGGAACAGCAGGCCCTCCAGTAAAATCGCGACCCATATTTGAAGCAATTCTGGTGGGACTTGGGAATTCTCTGGATGTACCAGGATGAGGGGCAGATGAAGGTTGAGTCCCTGCTGGAGGGTACTCCTTGGACTCTGGTGGAGGGTATTCCCTTAGGAAATGCGCAGTGGGGGGAGGATCTGACCCAGTAGCAGGGACTTGATGACCTTGATGACCTTGCCCCACCTGCTCCACCGCAGATTGAAAGTCTTTATTTTGGGTGGATGAACTGTTTTGTGGAGAACTAGATGGTACAGTGGAGCTTGAAGTGCTAACATTTACTTGGTTAATATTAGTTGGATTGCTGTTACCAACTACTTCCCTTATCTGACCTGCAAACTCGCCCCATCTTCCCTCCTTATCTCTTGGGTGACACCCACCTGCACCTCCTGCTCCACTCGGCCCACCAGATCCAAAGTCCCGGCTCTGTGCTATGTGTTGCTGGTTCTGATTCTGCAAAGAGAATTCTCTTAGTCCATCCCGGTCCCGAAATCCTGTTCGAAATTCCCGACTCCCTGGTGGTCCTTCCCGGCCTGGTGCTCCAAATTCTCGGTTCTGTCCAGGAACTGGAGTCGCAAAGTCATTTCCCAGATTAGCACTGTTATGTGCAGCAGATCCACCAGTGGCATCTTTAATTGCAATGTCCCTTGCAGCCCTGTCCCGCTCAGCTGGACTGCCGTACCTGGGCAAGTACTCCCTGTGTGTGTGGGGTGGGTGTGTGTGGGGGAGGTAGGGGGGATGGGATGAGTGACGAGTGGAGGAGGGGGGGTTGTAGACAGAGGGCAGTTGTTGCTGTTGCACAGGTGCATGGTGGACACCTGGGTAACGTGTGTAACCCCAGTTTCCAGGGCAAGTGGTAACAGCACTGCCTGACCATGTAGTAGGGCTGTAGTGAAGAGTGTGGCGAGGGGGAGGGGCCTGCTGTGGTAAGGAGGTTGTCTGTGGAAGAAGAGAGGGTGGAGCCTTGTCACATTTCTCAACTTTTTCCATTTTAACATCACCAGGAGCACTTTGGCCTGCCTCTAGAGGCTTCAGAGCAGGTGGAGGTGGGAGAGCAGAGGAGGGGGCATGACTAACATTTGGATTTCCATGGGGATACTCTGCTCCACCAACTACAATCTTTCCTCCACACTGAGAAGGCGTTTTGGGGTTGGCATTGCTGCGGCCACAGCCATGTAATGCCTCATCACTCACAACACTAGAAAACTCCATCTTGGGCGTTATTTTAGGATCAACTGCAAAGTAGGATTTTCTTGCATTTCCGCTTTCACTCAAAGGACAGAGTGATGATGGCGATTTCAGTACTGATAAATCTGCCTCCATCCCCCCCTCAGTGTCCCGACATTCTCCGCTAACACTATCAGTCCCCCTTCCTGCTCCTCCCGGTTTAGATACCGCTCCTTCTTTCACCTTCCCGGCTTGCTTTGGTGAATCTGGTGAGTCTGATTCAGAGTCCAAACTGGCCAATGGTGAGCCAGAGAGGCTCGGTGAAGAGGATCGATTGTCCTGATCGATATCCCGTCCACTGCTAATACTACTGCTGCTATTAGCTAAGCTTCCTCCAGCTGAGCTACGGCTGCCTTGTGACTGCCCATCTTCATTGTCACTTTCCCGTGAATGGGTGTTGCACGAAGTTGGATGCGGTGCTGAAGTTGTTGTCCCAGTTGAATGTGTTGATGTCGGGGCACTGGATGAAGTGTCCTTGCAGTAAAAAAAAAAAAAAAACATATTTAGACAGAAAGACAAATAAAATGTGTTTTATTGTTTGGTCTTCAGCTGCCGTTATTGCATTATCCTCATTAGTTGTTATTTCTCCATTCCAAATAAACAAAATGTATGCCTTAGAGAATGGTACCTGGACCTTCTGCCTCTTGGGGGGAGGAATAGTCCGCTCTCCATCGCTTTCGGATGAATCCTGTCCTTGTGGTCGTCTAAAACAACCAAGCTCTTCTCCCACAGCTCTCTGCTAAACGTGTCAAATGATAATTCACAGTCAAACAGTTCTTCACTACTACACTTTCTCATCTGATATTTATGAAAAATTAATAAGGTTGCACAGGAATAGATAAACGGTACAATGAAGGAAAAAGAAAAGAAATATGACATAAGAAATTAGAACAAAAGATGACAAAGCAAAAAACTATGATATACGGTACATGGTGAGACGAAGGCCTCACAGATTATGATGTCTAATAGGTTTGAAAGATGCTTAGGATAATATTTCATCATGATTAGTTCCATGACTTCCATAATTATTTCATTGTATTTGATTCACTGAATAAAGGAGCTAAAGAAAATGCCAAATGAAGAGGTTGCTGTGGGGTAAAATGAAAAAGGGAAACAAAAGAGCGATGGAAACTTGTATAGACAGTATTTTACTGTTTGTCGTTCATTTCGTTCTGCTCGAGACGGGCTAGGATGTGGACGCCTTCCCCTCCGCTCCTCGCTGCCACCCCGCCTTCGCCCACTACGTACAGGCATCTGAGAAGAAGAAGGAACAGAGGATTAAAGAGGTGTTTCTCCAAACAAAAAAAGAATAACCAAGTAGGAAAGTGGGTGGGTGGATGGATAGATAAATGAACAAACAATTAGATGGGTGGACTGATGGATGGAAGGGATGATCGACGAAAAATCATATATTCACATAGATTGATAAATAGATAGACAGACAGGCAATTGCAATCAGTAAGCTGACGACGGTGAAGTTTATGCGGAAATTTCATTATTCAGCATTATTTTCTCTGAACTCACCGGCTCTTTGTGAGTTCTGGTTTTCATCACTCCATTTCTTTTTATCAGGCGATTAACGCACAATACACAGCATTCAACAGATTAAATACTGTAAAAACAGAAACACACAAGCACTGAGAGTGTTAAACACTTTAAACGACAAAGCTCCTTTGTTTCTTCTTTTGTCAGTTTCTGTTTTGGCTAACCAGCTCTTGCTCCGCAGCATGTAAGTAGTAAATGGGCTGATATATCACCAATAGCAACAACTGTGATTGTTCCATATAATGCTTTCATATACAATCATATGACCAAAAAATTTCCACACCAACAGGTACTTCTTATTGTCACTTATGTGAGGTCAGGACTTGCTTTCATGAAGCTTGCTTTATGCACAGGGACATTCCCATGTTGGAACAAATTTGCTCCCCTTAGGTTCAGTGAAGGCAGATTGAATGGAGATCCTGAACAGTTATTTTGTTCTATTTTAAGAAGATCCACATTAATGGATTAGTGTTTTCACATTAGGGACCGGGATGGTTTCCGAGAACACTTGACTCTAAAGTCTGGTTCGGAGGCTAAAATTACACAAGTGTACACAAGTACAGCTGCGATGGATTGGCACTCTGTCCAGGGTGTACCCCGCCTCTTGCCCTAAGCCTCCTGGGATAGGCTCCAGGCGCCCCGCGACCCTGAATACAGGATAAGCGGTATAGACGATGAGTGAGTGAATGAGTACCCAAGTACGGAGAAAAATAGTAATGTGAACACAGGCCAGTGAGGGAGTGGGGAGGGGGAGCAATTGCTCCCGTGTCCATGGTGTATCTCTGGCCTGTTTCACCTCCCCTTTCCTCCAGCATTATGGAAATGGGTATATAGGCCACTGGCATGAATTTCTATATTGAACAATTCTGGCTTCCTGTTGGTTAAGAGGATGCCATTTTGTATATGCATATAGTATTAGGAAAACCATTAGGGGCAGGCTTTTGTAGGAAAATAACCAGTGATGATGTGGTATGAATATTTACCTATGAAAATCATCTTGCAGTGTTTTACTCCTTTTATAACACAACTTCCCATGGTTACTAAAGAAAAAAGGTCAGCTTGTCATGTTATCAAGAAATCACATAGCACAACTGGTTGTACAGTGGTCCCCTGGCATACGAACTTTCGCCTCAAGAAATAAAATTTAGCAAGAAATTTGCCTCTGCATACAAATTATTTTCAGCATATGAGCGAACAAACCGAATTCAAAACTTGTTTTTGTTTCAGTGAAAAGCAAAGCGAAGTGAGTTTACATGGTATTTTGTGGGTTTTTTACATTTTGTGCAAGATTTAGTGAAGACATAGCACCATGGGTCCCAAGAATGTTAGCAAGGACGGTAGCAAGAAGAAAAGGCAGCCACTTTCAGTTTCGTTTTTTTTAAAGCAGCCAGTGCCAATCATAAAATATGGTTAAGTGAGGTTTAATGTCTATTTATTTTATATTTACTTAATTTACGTACATTTCTTCGCCTACGCAACAGATTAAATTTGCATGCTGAAGTACCACTGTACAAGTGTTACTATAGAAATGGTAGAATATTCAAATAAGCCCATTACTATTATCACCATGTGACTTGCCTTGCGACAGGAACTACTGTCTGAGGTGTTGTTCTAAAATAAATTAATCAACACGTCTAACCGATCCGAATCAAACTTGCAATTCACACTTTTGTGTCACAGGCGATAGAGTCGGTAGGGTTTCAAAAAACCTTAAAAAGACGAGACCTGCCTTTAAAACCACACATTTAGTGGGTGAAAAAAATGACAGGCAGAAAAAAGATGGCGAGGGAAGGATATATTGAGATGTTTCATTCATAAGCACACATACAGTGTTTATTTATAGAGTATGAGACTATATATAGAACACAGCCCACGTGATAATTAAATCTTAACACCCCACCACTGACAAGCACACACACACACACGCACACACACACACACACACACACACACTCATTCACAAGCCAGCAGTTTGGAATGAACAGCAGGGTGTTTAAGGACTCGCTTAGATATACAGTATAGCCACACACACAGACCCCTACAGTCAATACCAAATTTATTGGCACCTCTCTAGTGATCGAAAATTTTTTTTATCTCAAACTATTTTTCCTCTATTGTTCACAAAAAGAGGTAAATAACAGGAAGAATGACAAGATAATTGACACGTCTAAAGAGAACCCACATAACGTGAGCTACGGTCAAAATCCTGCGCTGTGGTCAGATCATATGAAAACCGTGAACACTTTCTACATTTTAGGCAAAAGAAAAGTGGACCTCAGAAGAAACAGACAGAGCCCAAAACCCAGTAAAAATATGGTGGTGGATCAATGAGGCTTTAGAGCTGTTTTTGTGGCTGGTGGTTCAGGGCCTCTTGTGAAGATTGATGACATCGAGAATTTGGTTAAGTACCAGGATATTTTAGCACAAAACTTCTGCCAGGAAGACTTGGCTGTAGACATGGACATGCAGCGTGTCCAAATAAAACGCTATGTCCCAATATGTTTAAGGTCAAATATTCACTCACTGCAGCATGTGTAACTCATTTAATATAATTCCTTTCTGGCAAGTTTTCATATTTCCGGTTTTGACAATTGCCCGAGCAAACACACGCACACATCCAAACCACTGGACAAACATGATGAAAAGCTCATATGCATAAACACAACCACGCACAAACTACACAAACCAATCCTTAAACAAATACAATACAGCTTCTATTATAGGTCACTTGGTCCACACACACACACACACACACACACACATATGCATAATTACATATAGACAAGTTTAAATAATATAGATGCATACACACACACACATATAGACAAGTAAAAAATACATATCTTGGTCCACATATACAGTATATATTTGTGTGTGTGTGTGTGTGTAGACAAGTATGCATAATATAGATGAGTCTATGCACACACACGCGCACACACACACACCAACCCGGAAACAACAATAATACTACTATACACAGATATAGACAAGTTTAAGAGACGGTCTATACAAACGCAAACCCACACACAAACATACACACATATATGTATGTGCATGCATCTATACATATAGAAAAGTATGAATAATATAGATCAGTCTATGCACACAAACACACACACACACAGAGGTGGAAGGCCTGTATGAAACATGCAAACACACACACACACACCAACCCATAAACAAAAACAATACAGTTTATACCAGACACACATATAGGCAAGTATGAACAATATAGATCAGTCTATGCATACATACACACAAGTATAAGAAAAAAAGCTCTACACACATATGCATATATACATATAGACAAATATGAATAATATAGATCAGTCTATGCACACACACACACACACAGGTGACAGGCCTCTATGTAACATGCAAACACATACAGAAACGAGCCTATGAAAAGATGGGGCTGTCACACATACACACACGCATATATACACACAGGTCTGTCTGTGAGACACACACACGTGAGCGCGCGCGCGCGTTCTTTTGTATGCACTCTGCAGCTCTGCAGTGAAGCTGGACTGGTCGCGCGCGCCGCCGCTGCACGCAGGCCACCTCTGGATCTCACACAATAACGCAGCGCACATGCGCGCGTGTGTGTGCGCGTGCAGCACGAACCCCCTTTTTGCCGTCTTTTCTCCACGGAGCAGAAGCATGGCGAACACACACACACACACACACACACACACACATACACACAGACATTCTTCTGCTAGTGGAAACACAGGACACACACACATACATACTGCCACCAGGCGCGCGCGCGCGTACACACACACACACACACACAAAGAGCAGAAGGAGAACAGGAGGACGAGGATGAGTGCTCCATCCATTTTCTCCGCTCTTTTCCTTTACCTAGGCTGGCGCTGCGATGCCGGATCCCTCCTTCCTCCTCTCCTTTTCTTGCTTCGCGTCTTTCTCTCCTCCTACCGCACGCACGCGCGGACACACGCATGCAGCGCGTGCACGCACGAGCTCCCCATCACAAGCGCTCCGCGAAATCATGCATCTGTCTTTATTTCTTCTGCTTGCTTTTCTCTTTCTTTTCTCTTCTTCCTCAGCAGGAATGACTGTACATACACACACACACACATACACACACACACAATCTGATGCGCGCGTGCGTGCGCCTTCCTCCTCTTCCCCACCCCCTTTTCTTCCCTGATTTCTCCCCCTCCCTCTCCCTCTCCCTCTGTTCGTGTTTCTTCTTCTTCTTTTTCTTCTTCTTTTCCTTTTTTTCTCGTGCAACGGGCACGAGCTATATATAAAACAAAAATTCCACGGCTGAGGGAACGCGAGACACGCACGCTGTGCTGGGGTGGGGTGGGGTGGTGGGGGGGGGGGGAG
>JAOVVA010000048.1:1416145-1427778 GCA_028565275.1 Leiocassis micropogon | reverse complement strand
TCGATGATTTGCATCTCATTTGCGTATTTGCATATTCTTAAGGTGTATGACGAAGAAAGACTAGAAAGAAGTGTGTGAAAGAGAGAGGATAATAAACCATACTGATAGCTACACTTTATGGACAAAAGTATTTGGCCAAACCTGTTAATTATTGAATTCAGGTGTTCCCTTATCACCAGTGAAGGGCAATCTTATTGCTTCAGCATACCAAGAGATCTTGGACAATGCTATGCTTCTAATAGCATAGCATGCTAATGCTATGTGTAACTTTTTGGCAACAGCCTGGTAAGAGCCCATTTCTATCCCTACATGACTGAGCCCCAGTGCACAAAGCAAGGACTATAAGGACGTGGTTTGATGAGTTCGGTGTGGAAGAACTTGGCTGGCCCGCACACAGAGCCCTGACCTCAACCCCATCGAGCACATTTAGGACAAACTGAAACATCAGTCGAACATCAGTGTCTGACCTCCTAAATGCTCTACAGAATGAATGGGCACAGAAACACTCCGAAATCCTAACCTAAACCTAATACCTGGTTGTAGTACCTTAGTAGGCAACAACTGCAATTAGGCATTTGTGATAACTGGCAATGACGCTTTCAAATCACTTTTGGCACACTCTCCTTTGCAGAATTGCTTTAATTCAGTCACAATGGAGGGTTTTCCAGCTTGAACTGCCTGTTTAATGATTTCTGGTCAATGTCCTGCTGCATACTGTGTTTGAGCTTGAGGTCACAAATTGATGGCCGGACATTCTCCTTCATGATTTTCTGGTAGAGCGCAGAATTCATGTATCCATCAACTATGTTAAGTCGTCCAGGTCATGAAGCTGCAAAGCTGCCCAAGACCATCACACTACAACCACCATGTATGACTGTTGGTATGTTGTTCTTTGTGTTAGATTTTTACACCAGATGTAATGGGATGCACCCCCCCATTACAAAAAGTTTTCAAAGTTTCCAACTTTTGTCCTATCAATCCACAGAATATTTCCACAAATGTCTAGCAAGGGGGGGGAATTACTTTTTCACACAGAGCAAGGTAGGTTTTGATAGCTTTTTCCCTTAAGAAATTAAATCATCATTTAAAACTGAATTTTGAATTTACTGTTATCTTTGTGTAACATAAAAAATAGTTTGATCTCAATCATTTAAGTGTGACAAATATGCAACAAAAAAAAAATTCCTGGCACTGGATTTCTTGCCATTTTTTATGTTATCATAGCTCTAAACAGTAGTCTTTAGGTGAAGCTGTTGCATTCTGCTAAAGGTTGTGGTTTTGCGTTTCTGGTCTCAAAGCAGAGAAAAAAACCTCTGAATTTGGCATTGTAAACGGTCAAGTCGTAAGTTCAGGTTACTGTACATGCAGGTGCCGGCATTTTTTTACTTGCATGGGTTATTCCAGGTACTCTTCCCGCTGTACAAAAACATGCAGATAAATGTAAATGGTAAATGTACACTGGTGTTACATCTGAAGTCCATTCTTGCATCTAGTCTTACTTCGGACAGGCTTCAGATCCACCACAATAAAGCAGGTACTGAAAGTCTATAAAAGTTAATATGACAAAAATATATATATAATTTAAAAACACATAGCTGCCATGTTACTGAGAAACCAGGAAGTGCAAAGTCTTCTGTCCTGAAGACTCTCACACGGTGGAAATCTTACTTTTACAAAGTGTCTACAATCAGAACCTTCCATAAATGCGAATCATAATTTCTTATAAAAACAACACCTGTGCAGATAAGCCACTAGGAAGCCCCTCCTCCTGTGTTTCACAGTGCATGATGGGATTGTACAAAAAAGTGTCCGCAGGCATTCATTTACCGAATGCAGTCGACCAGTCAGGGTGAACAGTTATGTACAACATCTAAGACAGAAAAGTGGAACAATCTAAGACTTTCATAACATATAACCAAGATAGCAAATTTAACCTAACACACTAGCACTCTTCTTTTTCATCTGACGCAATTTTTTCTTCTGTCCCTCAGTTTCTCCCTTCTTCTACATTTCTTTTATGTCCCGTCTTCCATTGTGCTGTAACCATAGCAACCAGGCAGAGTTTTTTTTTTTTCGTGTATGTGTGTGTGTGTCTATTTTCTTCTTCTTTTCCTATTTCTGCTGGTGCTCCATCTACTGGTATTTGTCATGTGTATGCATGTGGATGTGTCAGCTTCAACTATGCACATATTTCCCCCCACATACCTACACCAGTAAGGACATTTGGTCCTTCTGGCTGTCCATGTATGTTCTACAAAATGCAAAATATTATTATGCTAAAATATATTTAACATACATTTAAAAAGGCTACAGTTTCATCCTCTGAATTATGTACAATAATAAAAGAATGCATTGATAAAACATTCATACTGCAGTTGTCACTATGGTTACAGGCATTCAAAGCTAAAATCAGCCCAAACCTGGTTTTATGGGGACTTCCATGTGTGGACATAAAAAAAGAGTTCTGAGATGCAGCAACATGACCTATACATAAAGACAATGGCTATCGTCAGTCCGACAAGTGTAGCCTTTGTAAGGTAAAAACTGAACTTAACCTAGCTAGTTATCTTTAGTTTCTTTTCTTTTTTTCTCCAGTTACATCTTATAACACCTACACAAGCTGAATCAGTGACTTAATTTCTAATGTTTCTCACTTGTTAGCAGCAGGCTTATGGTATGAAGATGTAGCTATGTCCCATTACTATGTTGTTACAGTGCTTCTCCCAAATACAGGGACAAAATTATGTCCAACCATCGAACTTAAGAATTTGGGTCAATTTAGTGTTCCTCATATTGAGGAACGTACACTGTCTGACCAAAATAAGGGTCAAAATATTGCAAGGCATCAAGCAAAAGTGACATTGTATTAAAAACTGTCCAACACATTATTAAAAGCTGTAGTAGAAGCAAGGTTAGAAGGTGTGGATAGGAAAAGAAATAGAGTAGGAGTTCCATATGAATGTTCTGAAAGTGAAAAGAGTCTCAAATAGGGTGATAAGTGTGAAGCTGGAAATTGAAGGTGTGATGTGCAATGTTGTTAGTGGTTATGCCCCACAGGTAGGATGTGAGTTAGAACAGAAGGAGAGATTCTGGAGATGCAGAGCATCCCCAGAGGTGAGAGAGTGGTGATTTGTGCGGATTTGAATGGACATGTTGGGGAAGGGAACAGAGGTGATGAGACTGTGATGGGCAGGTTTGGTCTTCAGGCCAGGAACACAGAAGGACAGATGGTGGTGGACTTTGCAAAGAGGATGGAAATGGCAGTAGTAAATACTTTTTTCCAGAAGAAACAAGAACATAGGGTGACAAATAAGAGCGGAGGCAGAAGCACTTAGGTGGACTACATCTTGTGTGGACGTTGTAATCTGAAAGAGATCAGTGACTGCAAAGTATTCGTAGGGGCGAATGTAGCCAGACAACACAGAATGGTGGTGTGTAAAATGGCCCTGGCGGTGAGGAAGGTGAAGAGGACAAAGGCAGAGCAGAGGACAAAGTGGTGGAAGTTGAAAAAGGAAGAATGTTGTGTCGTTTTCAGGGAGGAGTTAAGACTGGGTGGTCAGGAGGTGCTGCCAGTTGACTGGACAACTACAGAGAGGTGATCCTTGGTGTATCATCAGTAAAAGGGAAAAGTGGACAAGGAGACTTGGTGGCAGAACGAGAAAGTCCAGAAGTATATACAGAGAAAAGGGTTAGCTTAGAAGAAGTGGGAAATGGAGAGTAGACAGGAGTACAAGGAGATGCAGTGTAAGGTAAAGGTAGAGGTGGCAAAGGCCAAACATAGAGCATATGAGGACTTGTATGCTAGGTTGGACAGTAAGGAGGCAGAGGTATATCTGTACAGGTTGGCGAGACAAAGAGATAGAGATGGGAAGGATGTGCAGCAGGTTAGAGTGATTATAGAGAGGGATGGAAATGTACTGACATGTGCCAGGAGGGTGATGGGAAGATGGAAGGAGTACTTAGAATGAGGAAAATGAAAGAGAACGAAGAGAAGACAAGGTGACTGTTGTGGAGCAGGAAGTAGGAAAAAAGTAAGGTGAGGAGGGCGTTTAAGAGGATGAGAGTGGAAAGGCAGTTGGTCCTGATGACATATCTGTGGAGGTATAGAAGTGCTTAGGAGAGGTGGCAGTGGAGTTTCTGACTAGTCGGTTTAACAAGATCTTGGAGAGTGAGAGGATCCCAGAGGAATGGAGGAGAAGTGTATTGGTGGCGATCTTTAAGAACAAGGAAGGTGTGCAGAGCTGTGGCAGCTACAGAGGAATAAAGCTGATGAGCCATACAATGAAGCTTTGGGGAAGTGGAAGCTAGATCAAGGGCAGAGGTGAGCATTTGTGACCAGCAATATGGTCTCATGCCTAGAAAGATTACAACAGATGCAGTATTTGCTTTGAGGATGCTAAAGGAGAAGTACAGAGAAGGTAAGAGGGAGTTGCATTGTGTCTTTGTAGATTTAGAGAAAGCTTATGACAGGGTGCCGAGAGAGAAGCTGTGGTATTGTATTGTATTGTAGAGTGGTGCAGGGCATGTATGAGAGCTGTAGGACAGATGCTGTAGGTGTGACAGAAGAGTTCCAGGTGGAGGTGTATCTGCATCAAACATTGGTTTTGAGCCCCTTCTTGTTTGCTCTGGTGATTGAGAGGATGTCAGATGAGGTTAGAACGGAGTCTCCATGGACTATGATGTTTGCAGATGACATTGTGCTTTGTAACGAGACAAAGGAAAAGGTGGAGAAAAATCTAGAGACGTGGAGGTAAAAAGGAAAGCAGAGGAATGAAGGTTAGCTACAGGAAGACAAAATACATGTGTGTGAATGAGAAGGACCCAAGTGGAATGGTAAAGCTACAGGGAGCAGAGGTAAAGAAGGTGCAGGACTTTAAGTACTTAGGGTCAATGGTCCAGAGCAACGGAGAGTGTGGAATGGAGGTAAAGAGGTGTGTGCAGGCAGATTGGAACGGGTGGAGAAAAGTGTCAGGTGTGTTGTATGATAAAAGAGTATCAGCAAGAATGAAAGGGAAAAGTGTACAAGACAGTGGTAGGATCAGCTATGCTCTACGGCTTAGAGACAGTGGGACTGATGAAAAGACAGAAGGCAGAGCTGGACATAGCAGAGATAAGGATGTTGAGATTCTCTTTGGGAGTGACAAGGATGGATAGGACCAAGAATAAGTCCATCAGAGGGACAACCAATGTTAGATGTTTTGGAGATAAAATCAGAGTTGCCAGATTGAGGTGGTTTGGACATGTTCAGAGGAGAGATTGTGAGCTCATTGGAAGAAGGATGCTGAGGTTGGAACTGCCAGGCAGGAAGTCTAGAGGAAGACCAAAGAGGAGATGTATGGAGGCAGTGAGGGAGGACATGAAGTTAGTTGGTGTGAGAAAAGAGGATGCAAAGGATAGGGTTAGATGGAGGCAGATAATTTGCTGTGGCGACCCCTGAAAGACGGAGAAGAAGAAGAAGAAAACTATGGATAGCTGCTGAACCATCAGCTTCATGGTAGAAATGCACATGAAGCGATGCACCCATCACGCATAGTGCCCACTGTACAAGCTTCTGGAGGCAGTGTTATGATCTGGGGCTGCTTTAGTTGCTCAGCAACGTTATGTGGCAATAAAATCAAGAAAGCTGACCACCTGAATGTACTGATTGACCTGGTTATTATATCTAAGGACACAGACATATTTCAGGACACAAAATGCAAACAAGTGGAATCATTTTGACCACCATACTGTGTGCTGTACTCAAAGATATAGGAAGTCTTATAGTCCTGGCAGAAGTCTTCTTGTCCTGGTGGTGTATATTCATATTTTGTTTTTACTTTGTGTACCAAAAAAATGTTTGTATTTAGTCATGCAACATAGCTAGGTTAGATAGCTAACTAGGGGGCTCGGTGGTTAAGGTGTTGGACTACTGATCAGGAGTTCCACCAGTTCGAGCCCTGACACAGCCAGGTTGCCACTGTATCTCAGATACAATCAGGTATCAAGCTGGCAAGCCAACCCCGTTAGTAACTGCCACAAAAATGACAGATATACCTCCAGGGTAGTGAGTACCTTTTGCCCGATGTGCCGGATGGCATGAAGACGGACCAGAACGTTAGCTGGACTGAAAAATTGGTACCTAGCATAGCCTTAACAAAATATACAATAAATTAATTCGCTGTATATATTTCATTATGTACACAGAGTTCTTATACTAAATATGCACCCTAAGTTAATTCGAGAATAATGCTCTTTAACCAATTTCCATGTATTACATTCAATATTTTTTAAGTGGCCAGGATGGAGCTGTTTTCCCAGGACCTTATATTTCCTCCGGATTCATTAAAAGAACTTGTGAAAGGGTTCTTAAGATCATGGTGGGTTCATAGGATCAGCAAAGGTCATGACCCAGAACACACTTCAGAATCTAATGTGGAAGAGACACCAACAAACAACATCCAGGTAATTAAACTCAAATGCATTTTAATAACAAACCTTTTGCAAGCAGCATGTCCATAAGCACTGTTCCAGATGTACTATGTATAAAAGATCACAAAAAAACCCTATCTTGGTAAATATGGGTGTGTTTTCTTCCAAGATTGGAACAACATAGCACTTAGGGTTACTATTTCCTATAAAATTAGAAATGAGTGTGTTTAGGGATCTGCGAACACACGGTTGACATATATTAGCTAGCAAAGTAATTTTTAATGTCTTTTATATATACACTTACCATACACATTATTAGGAACACCTAGACACATGCTCATTCATACAATTAGTCGACGGCGGGGCAGCAGTGCAATGTATGAAATCATGCAGATTTTGAGGTCAAGATTCGGTTAACATTTAAACGCAACATGTTTTAACGCACAACAGTCTCAAAACTTTAGGAATGGTTCAAGTTGACTGGAAGACTAAGGTAACTCATATAAACACTCTTTACAACCATGGTGAAATGAAAAGCACCTCAGATCATGCAACACGTCAAACCTTGAAGTGGATGGGCTACAAAAGCAAACCATCTAAAGTCAGCCAAGAACAGGAATCTGAGGACCACATGGTCATGGAAACTAGGAGGAAAAATTGCAGTGAACAGCATGAATCAACGGACACAGCCTGATCGGGTCAAATGTTTAGGCTGGTTAAGGTGGTGCAATGGTGTGGGGAATGTTCTCCCGGCACACCCCTTAATGCAAATTAAGTTGTGCTGAATGCCAAAACTTTTGCTGCATCGTGGCTGCAAAATGCACATCCATTTATGGCCACAATTTACCCATGACTCCTTCAAGCAGGATAACGTCTCAAAATTGTCTCAAACTGGTTTAAAAATCCAGTAGTGAAATGGTAGTGGTAAGACATGGAGATTTCCACCGTATGCAAAAACAAACAAAAATCCAGTAAAAATTATAATAAAAATAAAAAGAAGAAGAAGACACACCAACGGCAAAACCTCAATTTGTAGGACTAAGAGGTCTTACACAGCATAAATATGGTGTTCCAAATAAAGTGATGGGTATATATGCACATTATATACACACACTGTACAGTTAATAACAAGACAAGGGCCAAACACAACTTTAATTTATTTATTAATAAGTGTAACTAGTCAACAGTGTACAGCTCAAATCACAGATTAGCATAGCGTCAACAACACAGACATTAATGAACTGTACAGTGTGTGTGTAGTAGGCATGTGCCGATGACTAAGGGTGCAACATGCCGCGGTATTCAACACTGCTGACATAAAATCCAGTCAGAAAGTGAGGCTCGTTCTGCACGTCTCGGTCGCAGTGCTGCACGAGGACAGCTGGCGTATAATAGTCCTTATTTCGGAGCATGTGAACTGTGGGTCCGTTTTAGAACAGGCGTGAGATGAATCAATTCTTTTTAACGTTAACTACAACAGAACTTCTGACCTATTCTGGTTATATGAAAGTTTTAATATCGGCACATGCCTGGTGTGTAGCAGTATATAAATTACACATTTTTAATATTTAAGAGTTGGAAGCATAGGAATGGACTTTAAATGTTGAAGTGTGTGTGTGTGTGCATGCATGTACATAGTGTCCAAAATTTCAGAGTGCACTACCAAGCAAACATGAATGCAATTTCAATACTACTAATAACACTCACGGCATGTCCTAAATCACAACTTTTTTTTTTTTTTAACTATCTTTGGAGTCCACTATTTTGTCAAAGCATATCAAGAGCACACGCACACACAGGAGTTCCCACAATGCCCTACAACAGGACAGGGTCCGGGAATTGTACCCCATAATGCCCCATGACCCATGTAGTCATTAGGGAGGACACGTCCATAGGTGAGACTTTTGTGATGTGGCCTATATAGCAGAGAGCAGTGCACTCGGATTTTTGGACCCAGCTATTTATACTGTACAGTGTCAGTCCTGCAGTGTTTATACACGCGCGCGCACACACACACACACACACACACACACACACACACACACACACACACACACACACCAGAACGCAGGACCATGGTTTCCTAAACAATCTTCTTCACATCATCAGGTAGATCATGAGGCTCATCTGCTTGGTTTCTTCACCTGCATGTGCACACACACACACACAAACAATTGCAATTAACCTCAGCAAAACAGTATTACAATACACTCAATAGCAATTAATGTTAAACTAAGCTTGTTACTAGTTAGTTTGGTATTTATCTACAATTTGTTCTCTGTCGGTTAAAGGATAAATCAGAAAAAAGCAGTGACCAGCGATACATTGTCACTAAAGCAGCTACCTATAACCTTGCTAGTCACTTACGATCAAGCAATTAACTTCATTTCTTGTTTAAATATTTTATTTAGTAATTAAGAGCGATGTGATGCAGCACTATAAAAAGTGGAGTCACTGTGACTACGCTAAAAGTTCTCACATTATTTGGACACCAGTGACTGAAATAAAATAGCTAAAACTGGGGACTCCTTAAAAAGGACCTTTGTGACTGATAAAGATCTGTTCTATGTTAAAAGACGTACTTGTGTGCATCGTTAATATGTATTAGAACAAGCAAGATTTGCCTTCCAGCCAGAATCAATATCTGAGCTGCTGCTAAAGAAAATGTATAACATCTTTTGTCCAGACAGAACCAAGAATTCAGAGTTACTGAATATAGCTAGGTGTTTCAGTTACGCAAAAAGGGCGGGCCATTAGACTAAAGTGAACAAATAAACTAGCAGTTCAATAGGCTGTGATAAAATCACTAAAGTAGGTTATTTAGAAATTTGGCTCAGCTAATAATTTACCAGTCATAGCGGGGACGGTGGGGGGGTCGAGGAGAGGATGAGGGGTTGGAGTTCGGTGGAGCAGGTAAGGCCAGTTGTCCTGCCGCTGTCCTTCGGCTCCGTCCATAATCCAGGCTACGGGCATTAGGACTCATGTAGCGCCCCACCCCCCTCCTGAATTCTTCATCAAAGGCTTCAGCTTCACCTGAGGCAAAAATCGAGAAAGACAGAGACAAGATACACAGATAATGGGGGGAAAAAAGTTACATTGTTAAAATAGTCAACAAGAAACTTGAATTTAAATTTAATTACTTAATTAAATGATTTAAACTTGAAACAGAGTCAAAAATTGGCAGACGTTATACAAAGAACAAGCTGGGTCTCAAATTAATTTCTACGACCATACATACAAACGTATTTTCTAAACTACAAGATTAGCATAAATTACACGACTTTTCAGCAGGTTGTAGCTGATACATTTTAGTGTCAGAAAGGCACGGGGAAAAGGTGCCGCACTCACTTTCTTCAAGGTTGATAAAGTCTTGTCGGTGCTCATGATCCCCAGTGTGTGCGTTTCTGGAGCGTTCCATCACGTGAGCTCGATCTCCGATATGGTGGCCGATGGACATCCGCTCCATTCCGCTCTCACTGTCACGCAACGACTGGCGTGTCTCTCTGATCTACCCACGCACAAATAAAGAAAAGTATTACAAAAGAAAGGTATGAAAAGTAGTGTGTGTGTGTCCTCCAGGTGATGTTCTAACTTCTCAGAGACATTGTTTTTGGAGCATGTGTGTGTAATATCATGGAATTTACATAAAACAGGTTTGTGTCCTCATAATGTCATTAATTCAGGAATGTGTGAAAGATTTATTAAATTGGCATCATCAGACTAATATATGAACCCTGTTTAAAATAATAGGAATGTGACAGTATGTGCTGGTGCGTCATCATAATTAAAAAAGTATGTGTGCACCCAAGCACACAGTGTAGGCAGTGGATTGGGTAGAGGCAGAAAGAAAGGAAGAGAGAAACCAAGATCCCTCTAGGTGATGTTCTAATTTCTCAGAGCTGCTGCTTTAACAGCATGCGTGTAGAGTATTATGGAAAGTCCATGGAAAACTGTTGTGTCCTTACACTGTCATGATTATAAGAATGTGTAATAATGTCATAATTAAGAGATTCCTTAAACCAAGTGTAATATACGTGCATAATGTGAGTCCCCATAAAGCAGGTATGTGACAGTGTGTGCTTGTGCATCAAAGTAATTACAAAAGGGTGTTTGTACACACACACGGCCGATGGGGTGGGTCGAAACTCCAAGTGATGTTTTAATTTCTAAAGGCTGCAGGAGCGTGTTTGTGTAGGATCATGGGATGACAGAGTTCCCATAAAGCAGGTGTGTCTTCGTGGTGTCACACTCCAAGTGATGTTCTAATTATTCAGAGACGCTTTAGTAAAACTGTGTAAAGCAGTTAAGTGTCGCAAAAATGCCTTAATTACAAGAATGGGGGTAAGAGAGACCCTTCTAAGTGATATTCTAATTGCTCAAAGACACTTCTAAACATGTGCGCCGTGTGTGGTATCTCGAACTAAGCTTGTGTCCTCATAATGTCACTTTTACATGACTCTGTGTGTGTTTGTGTATGTCTGCATGCGTGTCTCACCCCTCCAGGTGCTGTTCTGATTTCTCTGGTTTGCTGGTACACTTTCGGGGCTCCGGAGTCACTGCTATACGAGATGACTGTGGAGGAGGAGAATGACTGACATGATGGAGAACCAGAGAACCTATCCTGTAGAAGACACACACACACATGCATGCATTAACAAATACCACACAAACGTACATTTACAAAACACGCAAAAACGCTCACACTAACACGCAAACAGATCCAAATATGGAGGCATTTCGAATATGCAAATGCACACACAACTGGTGTGTACCGTATGTGTGATGTCACTTACCATGTTCTCCATCATGCCGTTCATCATTCCGAACATATCCATGAATCCTCCTCCCTGCAGCACACACCAAGAACATTATAATTCTACATACACGTTTATCATTAGCCAAATTTGTATCATGTTTAATGACATCAACGTACATGTTTATCTGTACTGAAAAAAAACACAGAAGCTGAAATCCAAGTTGTGCAACATCGCAATCAGGCTTCGTCATCATTAAGGTTCCAAATCACACAAACAATCCTGACGTTGACGCAGAGCATTTAAGTGGCAAAAAGGAAAAAAGTGGAATACTGTTCTCTTACCATTCCCATCATACCGAAGGGAGCCAAAGCACCAGTCTGAGGCTACAAAAAACATGGATATTAATAAACAGATAATTCTGGAAATATACACACAAATACAAAAAAAAAATATATATATATATATATA
>JAOVVA010000048.1:1378743-1389287 GCA_028565275.1 Leiocassis micropogon | reverse complement strand
TTGATTGTGTAAAGCTGCTTTGGGACAATGACAATTGTTAAAAGCGCTATACAAATAAAATTGAATTGAATTGAATCATGATGAGTTATAAACATGCAAAACTGGTGTCAATAAAAGCACCTCTCGCTTGTCTCTGGAAGCTTTTGCATGCAGATGAGGGTGGATAGCACTTTCCTCCGTGTGTGTTACTCCACTCTGTATTGGAAAATATTAACACACAAAATACCGTATTTAACAGTATATATACAGTATATCATGTGCATAATCTTATAAAAATCCTCTTCACTCGCTTTTGATGAACACCATTCCCTTGTGTTTCTGTTCATTTTAATCTAATCTTTATTTGATAGCTCTCGCGAGAGCAGCGGGGGCGTGGTCATGTATCGTGATCCTCAGAACTGCTTATTTTAACACAGCACCTTATCAGATGTCAGTTGTTACCTGATTACGCTCGGAAAATGTCTACAGCGCGGGGCGACTGTGAGATAAATCAAGCGCATTATTGTTATAAATGGGTTACTGAGCACTCAGCAGATCTGACCCATATACGGCACTGTACACATAACGCCCCCAACCCCCCCCCCCACCCCTGGCGGCTCTTTTCTTTTTTTATTTAGACTGCTTTGTTGACATGCATCGCTGCGAGCTTAACCATCACTTACATAATCGCTTATATATACAGGATGAATGTATGATTTTTAATATGTCTGTTCCCAGAATGAAAGGAAAACAGGTTTAAAAAACACACACATAAACTGCATATATAATAATATTATAAAATTAATTATGATAAATCATTACAATAATTAAGTGATCTAATTTATGCATGATAATCCAATTTAATTAGTCATTTGCTTCTCTGTGTATATAGCATTCGTTTTCTCCTAGACTTTGAGTGTGTCTCTCCCAGTTTCAGTGACAACTCTCTCTCTCTCTCTCTCTCTCTCTTCTCAGGAGTCTCCACCACCCCAATATCCTACAGTGTTTGGGTCAGTGCAGTGAGAATATCCCTTATCTCCTGGTTATGGAGTTCTGCCAGCTGGTGAGAATGAAGATCGATCTATCTATCTGTCTATCTGTCTGTCTGTCCAATCTTCTTATCTGCAACATAACAAAAAAATGTCTGACTTTTATTTTTTGTAAAATACAGTACTGTGCAAGCATATTGACCCCTTCATATTAAATAAAATTAAATGATGTAGATTGAACTAAAGAAACAGAAATGTTTTTATGCAAGTGCTCAAAGATACGATTGACAAATTGGTTGTCTATCCAGCAACCTTAGCATCAACCTCATTTCCGCTCTCGTGTTATATGAAATGAGGAAATGGGGAATGAAGAAATGGGGGCGTCAAGACTTTTGCACAGGACTGTATATAGTAACACAGTTATAACATTTAAGTTGCTTAATGAAGAGCTTTTTCTACTCCAGAGGTCTTGAGTTTTTAATATTAATATAACATGAATATCTTGTACACGAATAAGTGTTTTCTTTTTTTTTCTTTTGTTTTTAATACCATTGCGTGCAGGGCGATCTCAAGCGGTACTTGAGAGCTCAGAGGAAGTCGGACGGCATGACCCCTGACCTTTTGAACCGTGACCTTTTGACATTGCAGCGGATGGCGTATGAGATTACATCAGGTCTTTTACACCTTCATGAGAACAACTACATCCACAGGTGAGTAGAAAGCGAAGCCTAAATGTGTCCGAAGACCCTCTGTGTCCTGATTGGACATATCTGACTCTCATTACAGCGTAGCTTTTTTAAGGGACAGGGTTTAGAATCTATGGCTAATGAACTCCTGCTTTATCTACAGCGATCTGGCACTGAGGAACTGCCTGCTAACCTCAGACCTGACAGTCCGGATTGGAGACTACGGCCTCTCGCACAACCACTATAAGGTACTACTACAGGATTACGTTTTTTTAGGTAACACCTTATTACTTCATTCTGAAGCTATCTTGTGTCTGAATGTAGCAGGAAAGACTAAACCTTTTTTTAGGGTTATTGATTGCCGAACACGATTCCGTAGCAGCGGTCACAATGCCAAGAGCTCACTCCAGCCTCAAACCAGAATAAATACTACATAGTGCAACCAACAATATAAATAATTTGTGTGAAAATTTAGAACTACACTATGGTTATCATAGAGAAACCAAATTTTAATGTGTGTTTATGAGGCAGGATTGGCACTTGGTCAATCATGGTTTCCAGAACACTGCACAGTTAGTGAAGGGCATGGAAAAAGAGCAGGAAAACAGTTTAGATCAGGAAGATAGAAAGAAGAATGATTCTGTTTTTTTCCGATTCAAACAGGAGGACTATTATTTAACTCCCGATAAGCTGTGGATTCCCCTGCGCTGGATCGCTCCAGAGCTTCTGGAGGAGTTCAGAGGAGAATTAGTGGTTACAGACCAGACCAAGACCAGCAACGTTTGGTATGTACCATTATTTGTACTGCGGTAAGACCAGTGATGAGCAGAAATTGTTTGTTGGTGAACCATTCTTAGCATGGCTTTAGGACTGACATGGATAAACCCCTGATAGAAGTTTTTATAGCTCAGCAGCTTTGCCAGGGGTTAATACGCTGTATCCACTTGATGCCCCATTAATTAGACACCCAAACCTTGTAAATGCTTCGTCTTGGTGTACAAATAAGAGATTGTAGCTCATCTGTATTTTTTTAGCTTTTCAGAGGGTCAAGTGCCTTCCTTTTGGAATTAGCGCCGAGTTCACGAATTTATACCACCTATAGATTTTTTTTATTAGAATAAATCAATCACAGGACACTTTAAATATGTTTAAGTATACGAGGATGTTGATCTCATGTTCTACGTAAATATTCTGTGGTGACCTAAATGCTGCTTGTGTGTTACTGATTTGACAGGTCCTTAGGCGTGGTGATTTGGGAGCTGTTTGAATTCGGCGCACAACCACATCGCCATTTAAGTGATGAAGAAGTTCTCACTTTTGTCATTAAGGAGAGACAGATTACGCTGGCTCAACCCCGTCTCAAACTCTCCCACGCCGACTACTGGTCAGTTTCACTTTCTTCTTCTTCTGCTATATTCACAATGAACTACTGGTCTTACATGTTGGGTTAAATACCTTTGGTTGCTAACGTATCACAGTGAAGCAAGGGAAAACGGTCACAATTTATAATCGTTTGTCTGTTTTTAGGTATGAGGTCATGCAGTCATGCTGGCTTTCACCTCCCCAGCGTCCAACAGTCAATGAAATCTTCATCCTCCTTTCCTCTCTCCTGGCCGCAGAACAAGGGACTAGCAGGAGGAGCGTGGCAGAGGATGAGGACGAAGAGGAGTATGAGGAAGCACACGGCAGACGGAGGCGAGGAGAAAGCGAAGAGTCTTTCGAAAGACGATGGGACTCGCTTCGCCCCAGCGCGTTCCAGTCAGGTGCAGGTGAACGACAGAAGGAGAGAGGATACAGCAGAGAGGACGGTAACTCCTTCCCTCTTTTGGATCCCGTGAATTCAATCCCTCCTTCATCACACGAGCTTGACGACATCCTGACAGTCACTGAGACAAGCAAAGGGTTGAATTTTGAATATTTTTGGGAAAAAGCACATGGTAGGAGGGGTTATAAACCACTTCCTCCTCCTCAGCCAATACCAACTCCCAACTCCGGTCATCGTCAGTCTTTGGACACGCCCACAGTCGTGCCTGTGATTAGCGCACGCAGCCCTTCATTAGCCAGCGAGTACTACATCCGTTTGGAGGAACACACTCCGCAGGAAAAATCCAGTACTCTTAAAGGGAGGTCATTCTTGTCCCAAAAAGATTCGTCTAGTCCTGGTGACTTGGAGTTGGTAGAGATTTCTAGTGGGACGCTGGGTAAGGGAAAGACTACTTACCAGAATAATGTCGGACAAGGTGCCTCTCAGACACTCCAGACTGTGAGATCCAGTGAAATCCATGTCCTGGTGCCAAACACAGGTCTGGTAGAGCTCAGTAAAGAAAGTTCTAACAGAGTGACCGATTACGCGGTAGTAGACATCGGAGATGTCAAAAGAGACCCAAACCTGAGACGCTCTGGATCTGTAACTTCCCAAGTACCAATCCTTCCACCAAAACCTCGCTCAATGTCGATGTCTTCAGGCAGCAATCTACTCTCTCGGCCTCTCCCAGTTCCTCCACCTATGTATGCCCGCTCATATGGCCTAGGTCACTACCCTGCACCCTCTTATCCCATTAGCAAATCAGAGACTTCAGATTCCTTGTTTATGAGCAGCTGCTCAACCTCAAAAGCCAACTTTGATCATCTGGGATTCAACAGGACACACCAGAGGCTGCCCCCATCGCCGTCACATTCTCCATCCATCCCTCCATCATCCATGTTTCCTCCGCCTCAGAGTTGTCCTCCACCCCTTCCTCCTCACTACAGACCCCAAAAGGATCCCTTCCACAATTACGAGGGTGAAGCATTCCCCAGACATAACAATCTTGCGGTGCACTTAGAAAGAGACCTGTTAAGCTGTGACTATTCTGAGAAGCAGCCTGCTGGCAGGAGTACGTGTTCCCAGTCATTGCACAACATGAAGAACGAGTCCCCGGGAGGCAGAGATTCACCCTATTCTAAAATGTTTCACTCAGAATCGATTCCAGAAATTGAAAGAAAGTCTTCCTCCAGCACAACATACTCGGAAGATGACTATAATTCCCCGTTTGTATCTCCAAGTAGACTCAGCAGTGGCACTATCATCGAACACATCAGCTTGGTCGATGACCCGGATCCTGCTACAGCAGAACTGTTCTCCAGAGGCATGAAAAGAACCCAATCACGTCTTGACACAATTCTTCCAGCTCTCTGGAAGGAGGAGGATGCAGAGATGCATCGTGAGCGAGTTGCAGCAGCTAGGAAGTCACCAATACACCTGTTCTTGACGGAAATCTCCAACGAGCCATTAGACTCCAGTGTCGGGGAAACCCCATGGGGCAGGGATAATGAAAACTTGGAATTTAAAGGGATGCGACGCTCTCAGTCCCTCCTCACTGAACTCAACTCAGCATGGGATTCCAATGCAACTGCAGGAGATGGTGGGATTAAAAAGAAGGATTTGTTCCTCACTGAGATTGACAGTGCAATGTCAGATTGTGAAGATGTATATGATGGTGATGGGGGCGTCCCAGTGTCCCGCTTTGGGACCACGCCATTCCCCTATGCGCGTCCTGAAGATTTGTCTACATATGATGAAGCAGACGATGTTTTTACACAAGAAATGAAGAGGTCTCAATCTCTACTGTCTGAGGTAAACCCTGGAAACATGGAGTCAGAGAAGAAAGACATGACCAGAGACGAGTTTCTAAAAGAGATCCAATCAGCTGAGACGTTTCTTACTGAGATAATAACAAGACAAAACAAACAGGAAGAAAGTCAATCACCTGAGGCAATATCACCTGTGTATGAGTCCATATGCATTGACCCAACAGCAACACCAAATATAAAATTTGAAACATTAGCTACGCCTTTGAGCGATACGAAAGAGGCAATTTACGCCCAAGTTACCAAAAGAGCTAAAAGAAATGAAATAAAAGTTGCACTCCGTCCAGAAATGCCTGTTTTGCAAATAGCATCAGAACTACAAAACCTCAAAAAAGAACCAAATTTATCCACTTATGCTCACACAGATAAAGAAGAAACTGATTTGAAACCCAGAAGCCCTGCTCATTTAATTCCTTCAGACGTCCTGCCCAAAACAGGGCTTTTAATGGACCAGATATCCCCAGTGCGAACCGAGAGAACAGATGTCGACATAATTGAGGGTGAAAAGGAAGAACCTCTCTATAATATTAGCTTAGAACTATTGAAACAGTCTGGAGTTCAGTGTATGTCAAAGGATATCATAGATAAAGATGTAAAAGACGTTAGTGATAAGAGTATCTTTACTGATAAAACTGAGAGCGCTGGTAACAAGATTGTGGAGGAAATCCATGTGCACGATCCATTGGTGTTCAGAAAAGAATCATTCGAAAGTTCAGATCAATTCTTTAATGTAAAAGCATCTCTGTACGGAGATATTCCTGATCGTGGTAGTTTATCAGATACCACTGCCTCCACAACTGAACAAGTTATTCAAAGTTGTACAAGTCAAGACTCTCCTCAAATCTCCCCAAAAGAGACATTGTTTACCTCTGATGAACAAGCTACAGATTTTTTTATGAGCACCAAACACAGTGGTAAAGAATTTGATGACCTAAAAGAGGGCATGAGTACAGCTGACTCTATGCTGTCTCTTGGTGAAGCAAGCTGCGAGGTGTTACCTCTGTCCTTTCCAAGGGAACCAAATTCTGAACAATCCCTGTCTACTATGACACCTACAGACTCAACAATGTCACCTCTTACCTCTAGCTCTATGGACTGCCTCACACCTGGAGACCCATGGGCTAGTGGCGGAGGCACTGGCTGGAGGATCTTGGGTACCGAAACACCCTATCGAGATTCAGCCTATTTTTCAGACAATGACTGGGATGGTGGGGAAGGTTTGCCCAAAAGAGGTTCCGATGGATTGGGATCTTCCCGTCCAGGCAGTGTTCGACCTGGTGAGAGAGGTACACTGATGGGAATCGAAGAAAAAACTGAGGTAGAGGACGATGTTCACGATGGCAAAGCAGCTAAAATATCACTCAATGCTGTCCTGGATTCGGTGAAAAACATTACTGAAATGAGTCCTAAACATTGTAGAGATGGTACCTTGCTTTCAGACTTAGAGAATTCTGAGGTATCCAAAACTGAAAACAGTGCTATTGATGAGTTGTTTTGTGCAATTCAGGATTCACAGCTAAAAGCTTTCCCAGGACCCGATGCCTCCAGGTTTCCCTTTCAAATATCTCCTGTTACTGATTTAAGTGAAGAGAAGTACCTTCACAATGTGGAAATACTCACCAAAACAATTGTACAACCTTTAGAAAATATTCACAAGACAAGCATTGTGGAGGAAATTCTTGAAACTTATTCTGAAAAAAATGAATATGAATTGACATACACATCAAAAGGTGAAGAAATTCAGAAGGAAGCCCTTAGGTCAGGAAAGCAGACACTGGATAAACAAGACAGTGATGCAAATGAATTGGGCTTGAGAAACTTTACTTTTACAGAAGAAATGGAGGAGCAATCAAAGGCAAAGTCGGAAGCTGAAAACCTGTTAACTGAAGCTGAGCTTTGCTTCACAACAAAGAAATCTTCGAATATCGAACAGGAGCATGAAGACCAGAGAGACGTTTCTCCAAAGGAATGTTTTGATGAATTTGAGGAGGATGTCTCAAAGGAACTAACTGTGAAAGCAAAGGAATTACGGAAGATTCTTGAAGAACCTGGTTCCACAAACAGATTGTTGAAAGATTCAGTTATTTGTCATCCACTTCAGCAAGATGATCATCAAATTTGGACAACAGAAAATGACCAGTGGGCTTCACCTGAAAAGAACACACGGGTGTCCAGTGAAAATTACAAGAAAGGACCTGAGGAAAATGATCTCTGTGAATCTATTAAAAATGACCAGTGGGAATTAGCTGAAAATGACCTGTGGTCATCAATTGAAAACGACCAGTGGGCATTGCCTGAAAACAACCAATCGGCATCAGACAAGAGATCTGAAAAAGAACTTGCGTCAGAATTCTTTCCAGGTTTAGGACAAAACAAGTGCACAGAGAACGAGATTTTTGGGACGAGCCATGAGTTTTGGGAAATGGAAAACGATGAATTAGCAAAAAGTGAACCTCATCCGATTGTTATGGAGACATGTGAAAGCACCTGCGCTGATGAAAAGCCACAGCCTAGCAAAAATCAACCAATGTTGTCCAACTGGGTCCCAGAAGATCTTGAATCTCAACAGAGAATGGGCATCCACCAGGAAGAAAACAGTGAAACTCTTTATGTGGAGAACAGGGAATCGGGTCAGGGAGAGAACCTTAAAGTAGAAGTGGATAATTTGGAGAATCCAGAGCAAGAGCTGGTCAATCTTTGTAACGGTGTTGGAAGGAGAAGCTCCAGTGATTGCAAGACATCCATCCAAAATGAGGCAGAAGATAAATTTCCAGGAGGTGAAGGAAAGCAGCTCTTTAGCGGACTACCTGACATCCTTGGTGTAAAGAAAGAGGCTGGAGAAAGCGAATACCAAGCTGAATCAGGAGGGTGTGAAGGCATAAAGATTGAGACTGAGTCTTATACCAATCACAACAATAACTGGGTCATTGCACCATCTGAAACTTATGAGATCCAGGCCATTAAACCCCACTTAACTTCACTACATCAAGACACATGTTTTAGTCAGAATGTTGAAAATAATCACTGCCAAACATCAAGCAAAGAGACAGGTGGGGATTTATTTCTTGAAAATGACAGATCAGATTCTCCATCTTGTCCCATTCTCACCGTTAATGCCGAAACCGAATCTTGCACGATCCACAGCAGCAACGTCCAGTGCTGCTCTCCTGCCTTAATGTCTATGGATATATCGAACTGTGATGCTTCCCAGCATGCAGAAGTGACAGACTGCCAAAGCCCAAACAATTTCCCAAATATGGTACACCACATAGAGATCAAGTCTGGTTCGGCTGATCAACCCTGGGTGGATGTCACAGACCATGAAAGTCTATTGATCTTCTCCAACGACTCAGATTCTTTTAACATATCCACACCTGAATGCTCAACCAGTACCCACAGCAAAGGCATTACTGCGAATTTGGGGCAAAAACCGTCACTGATCGCTGAAGATCCATCCCACCTGTTATCCGATTGCATAAATGAGGATGACCTGAGGAATAGCAAGTCTCACTCTGTGATCTCTCAGAGCTCCTTGAACTCCATCCCGGAATTGCTCATCTCAGAGTGGAAGGATTTGGATGAGGAACCTTTGGAGGATTTCGAAAAGCTGGAGAAGTTGTGCTGCATTTCTGGAGATGAAGATATCCTGGGAGACCTCTTGCTAGGTAATTTGGAACTACTAGAATCCTTGAAGAAGAATCATCAGGCTTTGCCTAGCACCAAGGATGACCATGAGAACGCAAGTGTTGAGCTGAGCGAGGAGGTTCAAGGAAGCTTGCACATTTCTGTGGATGAACTGGAAGAAAATGAGGTTTTACTGGAAAAGAAGGATGGCTTCTCACCAGGACCTTCACCATGTCAGTTGAGCGAAGGTGCCAAAGGTCAGAGGTTGGTTTCGCAAATGCCAGCTAAAAATGGGCTAATGATGCAGGTAAAGCATGTCTTGCAAACAGAGTTTGATTATATATTTTCATTTTTCAAAAATGTATGCAGTGCAAGCATACCCAAGACATATTGATGATCGATTTCTTTCTATTTCTTGCAATCTTCCACTGTTTTAAGGTTTGTGAAGAAAAACTCCAGTACTCCCTGAGTGAGAACGTTCAAACCAATGTGCTTTGGGGATCCACCATGACTGAAAGTGTTGTTCTGCATCCATGGGCAGAAACCAGCGTCAGCACTGCCAGTGATGCTGCCAATGGACAGATGTCAAGAGAAACTGAGAGGTTTGTCATGTTTTGTATTAAAAGTGGCAATGTTTATGTCCTACCATGGAAATACAACTTCCCATTGCAGTTTTCTGTTAAAATCTGTCATGTGGCTCAGTTTTTTCTGAATATTTCCATGGTTTGATTTGATCTCCGCAGTAAAGATGACGCGGTCCCATCTATCCCAGTTTTGCCCAAAATTAAAGATGCTGAACAGGAAATGGGGACAACGAAAATGACGGCGAAGGCTGAAGTCACACCTGATCCACCCGCCGCTAACCAAGCTATGAAAGGTATATTTATTACTTATTAGCTAATGTAGGTAAGGTGAAATGGTCAACTAAGAGATCTCACCCAAAAACTCCTCGGACATACCTAGGACATGAACAGCTTCTAAATTTCAAAACTTCAGCTTGTAACTGAACACTGGGATGCAGAGCGACATCTTGAGCTGTAAAGAATAAAATACTGTTATAAGAAAATAATTTTTTTTAAAAATCTAAATAATCAAAAAAGAAATTAGTTTGTAGGACTATTACTTAAACTAAAAGTTTAAGTTAACTAAAAGTTATCAACTTCTAATAGTCATTTCTCATAAACCAACCCTAATATAGTCTTTATTAAACAAAGGGATGTCATGCTTTTTATCAATTTATAGTTACATTTAATGGGTTGCTTTAAGCTTGTGAAACGTTTAGTTTAAGCATGTGAGGTTGCCAGATTAAGGAGAAAAAAACAGGTATTGAAACTGACCCTTGAATAAAGAAATGGTGTTACTGACTACAGTGGAACCTCGGATTACGAGCCAAATTCGTTCCAGAAGTGGGCTCGTATTCCAAAACACTCGTAAACCAAATTTAATTTTCCCATAGGAAATAATGGAAACTAATAATAAATTAATAAAAAATAAATACATAAAAATAATTAACACAAAATATAAAATTTAAATAAAACAAATTAACCTGCACTTTATCTTTAAAAAAAAGTAAAAATAAATCCCGACAGATAAGTGTTTCCGTTTGTGCACGCAGGCGCTGTGTGTGTGTGTGTGT
>JAOVVA010000048.1:1366537-1378643 GCA_028565275.1 Leiocassis micropogon | reverse complement strand
GCCTTTACAGCCCCCCTCCTCTCAGGTTCCCAAACAAACACACACACTCTCTGCCTTACACAGACACACACACACACACACACACTCAGAAACTCTGCAGGCACTAAGACCCAGCAGGGGAGTCGATAGGTGATACATGATACTCGGCGCTTGTAAACCAAGACAATGCTCATTTTTCAAGTCAAAATTTATTAAAAATCTTTGCTCGTCTTGCGGAACACTCGTTAACCGCATTACTTGTAATCCGAGGTTCCACTGTGTACCGGTCCTTACTCCAGTTCTGTCTGTCATTTCAAACAGGTATTCCACTTCAGCACTTGCATCTATTTTACACTCACACATCTTCTCTTTTTTTTCATCACACCATCACCATTATCATCATCGTCATCATCATCCTCTTTTCCAGCTAAACTGGCCCGCCTCTCCCTCTCTCTCCCCCCACTGCCTCTTTCGCTTCCCCTTTCTCCTGGTTCCAAAGGATTCTGGGAAGCAGGGGAAAACAGACTCAGTCGGAGAAGGGCCTTCTCAACAGGAAGCGACCCTGAGGAGGACGAGGAAGACGAAGAGCACGAGGACGATTCCTCTAGGAAGGTCATCGTCGTCACGGAGACCGACGTTCACAAGCGTGTGGGGCTGAGGAGCTTGCTGAAATCGCCGAAGGAACCCATCGACAAAGATAACCGCGACCACGGGAGGAACGTCTCCTTTTTCGATGATGTCACTGTCTATCTGTTTGATCAGGTAATCCGATGAAAGAACACCTAAATGGCTGGCAGCGTGCGAGGATCCGGATTGGTCAGTAAATCATATTATAATGTTGTTATTTTGCAGGAAACGCCAACCAATGAGCTGAGTTCCGGCTCCACCCCTACGAGTCCATCTCCTCTTGGAAAGCCCGCCCACTTTGATGGACACGGTTAGTATATTAGTAAATTGAAAAGTGTGTAATCATGATTACATTTCACCATAGCACATCTACAACACACTGATGAAAAAACGAGGAAAAACTAAAGGTTTGCTTTTCATACAATTACTAATTACATCCTACATTAAAAAAGGGGACGTTGGTACGATTTTTAGAGCATCGTTTGTAGGGCACCATTCTTACTTCCTTGGTTGTTTAATGTACGTTTAATGATCTAAAAATATCTTTAAAATGATTTTGTTTTTGTTTTTTCCAGGAGGAGCGAGCGGACACAAAGCCAGCAAGAACAAAGAGCACGCAAAGTCGAAATCAGCACCGAGCTCATCAGTGACATCAGCATCGTCGCGCTTCACCGTCAGCCCCGCTGATGACCCTCATTTAGTCTGACACGCTTCGATGCGCACGCGCGCACACACACGCACACCCTAAGGAAATATGTAGCGCTCTTGAGTGACGCTCGTCACCCAGAGGTTATTTTTTTAAACTCAGACTCCTGGTTTTTTTTGAGGCTGGAGGAAAAAAAAAAAAAAACTAAATAAAAATATTTCAGGAAAACTGAAACGGAGTTCACGGCTATGCAATAGGAGTCTCGTTACGGTTGTACCAGCTTAACTGCTCTATTTTCATGGCTTCTTAAAGTACATTTGTATTCTGTATTCAGAAGGGGAAGCACTTTCTTCGACCAGTACCTGTCTGTCTGTGAGCTTCAGTAGAAATGTTAGGTGTGTGCTGAGGTCATAGGTTACAATATTATCGCGGTGTTGAGAGGTAAGGTTCGACAAAAAGATAACAGTTCATAAATTCACACAGATGCGAATAACAGCATTAAGCGTTAAACATCACGATACGTACTGCAGCCCTGATTATCGGCACACGCCTAACAGTAAGTGTAAACCTGTTCTCGTTGCAGTCGAGGCGAACTCGAAGCCTCCGTATCTACCAGTGCAGTGCTCTTTTAGTCCTTGTACAAATGAATAGTGACATTACAACGGTGTACAAACTCATTTTAGGATTTATTTCACCTTTATTCTTAGATTGCACGCAAGAAAAAAAATACTGCTACCAACTGTCTAATTTCTGTTTTATAGTGTGTCTTTAATTGTGAATTGCTATTTATTTATTTATTTGTTTGTTTGTTTGTTTGTTTAGTTAGCACCCCCCCCCCCAAAGAAAAAGAAAAAAACAAAAAAAATTGCACATTTACTTTGTCTCAGATGTTATGCATTATTTTAATCAGGTGCTACCTGCATCAAAAGCCAGATTTATTCCGCCGCCATGAGCTTTGCAATATTTTTTAAAAAATTATTTAGCTACTTACTTACCTAGATGTTAGTGTGTACTGATTTGTCACTTTAGCGTGTCTATTCGTAAATGTTATTTTAAAGCGTGTTTGGCACATTACATCATTTATGTTTAAAAGCAAAGAAATCGGAAACACACACACATACACACAAAACCATTAGTTAGGTTCATATTTAATTTGATAAATCAGCGTCAGAGGTAAAACCAGCTCATTTGTAAAAGTGGATTTCAGCAACCTGTTTCATTGCGAGGTTTCTTAAGGATTATTCTGGGGATGAAAAAAACAAAAAGGAAACTGTGAAACATTTAACGAACTGTTTGATGAAAATAAATTGTATTGGCTTATTAAAAAAAATCCTGCTGTCATTTGAAGGTTTTTTTTTTTTTTTTGTAAATAACAGAAGCTTGTGATTAATGTTGTACTCCGCAAAATCCTTAGACATGTAACTGCGTAGAACAGGAGAATGTCTTCAAAGAAAAACTTTCTACATTCCAAAAAATTATATTCTATAAAAAGCAGTAAACAGTTATTTATCTATCTATCTCCTCGCTACTAAATATTCCACAGTCAACTGTTAGTGGTATTATAACAAAGTGGAAGAGATTGGGAATGACAAGCAACTCAGCCTCGAAGTGGGAGGCCACGTAAAATCACAGAGCGGGGTCGGCAGGTGCTGAGACACAGTGCACAGACGTCGCAAACCTCAACTTCAAACCTCCAAACTTCATGTGGCCTTCAGATTAGCTCAAAAGCAATGTGTAAAGAGCTCCATGGAATGGGTTTCTATGGCTGAGCAGCCGCATCCAAGCCTTACATCACCAAGTGCAATGCAAAGCATCGGATTCAGTAGTGTAAAGCACGCTGTCACTGGACTATAGAGCGGTGGAGACGTGTTCTGCATTGTGCCAAGTGTAAAGTTTGGTGTGGTATGATGTCCGGTTGTTTTTCAGGAGTTGGGCTTGGCCCCTTAGTTTCAGTGAAAGGAACTCTTTATACTCCTGCATACCAAGACAATTTGGGCAGTTTCATGCTCCCAACATGGTCCAACATGACTGTGCACCAGTTCACAAAGCAAGGTCCATAAAGACATGGAAGAGTGAGTTTGGTTTGGAAGAACTTGACCTACAGTCCTGACCTCAACCTGATAGAACACCTTTGGGATGAATTAGAGCGGAGACTGTGAGAAAATATAATACTACACATTGCTGCCATAATTCAAAGTCAAGTGAGTGTGTGTGAAATGGAGGGGTCAGAGTACATGAGTGGGAGAGGCCGAAGAGCAAAGGGGAGGCAAAGCTGAGAGGGAGTTGAGCTTCCTGATCACCTGATGGATGAAGCTGTTCTTTTGTCTGCTGGTCCTGGCCTGGAGACTCCGTAGTCTCCTCCCTGATGGCAGCAGACTGAAGAAGCTCCGAGTTGGGTGGGTAGGGACATGGGCGATGCTGAGTGCTTTTTTGTGTGTGGCGGGTGTTGTAGATATCCTGGAGGCAGGAGAGAGAGACAACAACCATCTTCTCAGCTGCTCTCACTATGCGCTGGAGCGTCTTTCAGCAGGACGCATTGCAGGCGCCATACCACACAATGATGCTGTTGGTCAGGATGCTCTTGATTGTGCCTCTGTAGAAGTTGCACATGATGGGTGTCGAGGCTCTGGCTCTTCTCAGCTTGCGAAGGAAGTAAAGACGCTGCTGTGCTTTCTTGGCCAGTGCTGCAGTGTTGTTGGTCCAGGAGAGATCCTCTGTGATGTGCACAGCCAGGAACTTGGTGCTTCTCACCCTCTCCACGGTCACACCATTGATGGTCAGAGGAGAATGCTGGGTGTGTGCTAACCTGTAATCGACAACAATCTCCTTCATCTTTTCCACGTTCAGAGAGAGATTGTTGTCTGTGCACCACCTGGCCAGGCAGCTCACCTCACTCTTGTAGTTAGTCTCATTTCTGTTGCTAATGAGACCCACCACAGTCGTGTCGTCTGCAAACTTGATGAAGAGGTTTGAGCTGTGAGATGGTGTGCAGTCATGGATCAACAGCGTGAAGAGAAGGGGGCTCAGCACACATCCTTGGGGGTTCCCCGTGCTCAAAGTGATGGTGCTGGATGTGTTTTTGCCGATCCGTACTGCCTGAGGTCTGCCAGTCAGAAGGTCTAGCAGCCAGTTGCACAGAGAAGTGTTGAGCCGCAGCTGGATCAGTTTCTGAGTGATGATGATGGGATGATCGTGTTGAATGCTGAGCTGAGGTCAATGAACAGCATTCTAACGCATGAGTCTTTGTTTTCCAGGTGGGTGAGCGCTGAGCGGAGGACAGTAGCAATGGCATCATCAGTTGAGCGATTGGACTGATAAGCAAACTGGAAGGAGTCCGAGGGGGGAGCAGACTTGATATGCTGTATGACTAGCCGTTCAAAGCACTTCATAATGATAGGAGTAAATGCAACTGGGCGGAAATCATTAACAGGAGGGAGATGTTTTCTTTGGTACTGGGATTATGGTGGTAGCTTTGAAGCATGTGGGGATAACAGCCTGACTCAGTGAGATGTTAAAAATGTCCATAAAGACATCAATGAGTTCCCCCTGCACAGTCTCTCAGTACGCGGCCAGGAATGTTGTCAGGACCCAGGACTTTGCGTGCGTTGATCCTGTGGAAGGATCTTTTCACGCTGTCTGGGTAGAGCGTCATCACCTGGTCGCCAGGAGGAAGTGGGCACTTCTGTGCTGTTGTGCTTTTCAAAGCGAGCGAAGAATGCATTCAGCTCATTCAGCAGAGAGATAGAGCTGTCACATGTTTGCGGTGGGGGCTTGTGATCAGTGATGGTCTATATCCCATGCCACAGGCTCCGCGTGTCTCTGCGTGTCTCTGCTTGGAGTACTGTCTCTTACCCTGCTTGATGCCGTGGGTCAGGTTGGCCCTAGCTGTCTTCAGGGCCACCGTGTCTCCAGTTTTGAAAGTTTCTGGTTTCACGGTTTCTGGTTGGCCCGGACAGTGATGGTCTTTGTAACCGTTACATCATCAATGCACTTGTTGATGTAGGCAATGACAGGTTCTGTGTACTCCTGAAGGTCTGTGGTGTTGTTGTGTGTGGCAGCCTGCTTAAATATATCCCAGCCTGTGGTGATAAAGCAGTCCTGGAGTACCTCAGAAGACCCTTCTGGCCGCACAATTGTTTTTGTACCGGTTTGGCAACTTTAACCAGTAGTCTGTATACAGGCGTTAGCATGACAGTAATGTGGTCTGAGGCACAGAGGTGGGGGAGGGGGAGGGCCTTGTAAGCTCTGAGTTGTGTAGACAAGATCCAGTGTATTGTTTCCTCGTGTGGAAAAGTCGTTGTATTTTTGGAAAATTTTTAGGTCTGCATGATTAAAGTCCCCAGCCAAGATGAGAAAAGCATCTGGGTGAGCTGTCTGTTGCTCACTAATGAGCTGGTACAGTTAATTTAGTGCTTCACTCCAGTTGTTGTTATTGGAGCTGGGGGGGTACATATATAGCCCAGATTAAAATGGCTGAATGTTCCCTTGGTAGATAGAATGGTCGACACTTTATGATCATAACCTCCGCCAGGGAAGAGCAGTACTTACAGACAACAACAGCGTCATGACACCACACATCACTGATGTAAACACAAAGTCTGCTGCCACGGGTCTTACCGCTCTCAACGAGAGCTCTGTCTGCTCGGTAGCATGTTAGCTGGTCGAGCTGAACGGCAGTATCTGAAATGCTGTTGTTGAGCCATGTTTCGGTAAATACAAAAACACAATAGTATCTTAGAGTCCTTTGGTTTGAGCATACTGTAGAAGTTGAATGTGATCCAGTTTATTTTCCAAAGAGCATACATTAGCCAGTACGATGGTAGGAATAGCCGACTTGCGTGAGTTCGCTAGCCTAGCCCGGATAACTCCGCGTTTTCTCTCTTCTGCTTCCTCTAACGTCGCCTCAAGTTCAAACTTTGCCGCCTCAAGTTCAAACATTGATTCAAGTTCTCAAAAAGGCCATAGATAACAACTTTTGAAGTGTGTATACATTTTTGGGCCCTTCTGTATATACAGTATATTCCGTATATAACTGAATACATTTTTTTCACCATATTTTGCAGATTATTATTAGTAAATTAAAAACTTTAAATCTGCCTTTTTCTCTAAACTGTTGGGACAAAAATTAGCCTAATTAATAATTTTGGCGATGAGAGCAGCTGAAAGACCAACAACAAGTAATTTTGTATTGTTTAAGTGTGCTGTGGGTGGATATATTAGGCAGCAAGTGAATCTTTTTTTCTGAAAGTTGAAAGCAGACAAAATGGGCAAGCGTAAGGACTTAAGTGACTTTGACAGGGGCCAAATAGTGCTCTTGTGCAGAATTTTATGAAATAGCAGATGTGGTAAAGCGCACGGCCAGATTAGCACCAGTTGGAGCCTCCAAGTGGTGCAGTGGTAAAGTGCTCGCCCTATTATCCGGAGATTGCGAGTTCGATTCCCAGGTGATGCTGTAACCTCTCAATGGCGTCACGTAGTTCTGAGGAAACACGTGATAGTCTTCGGCCCTTCCGACTGAGTGGTACTAGTAGTAGCCTTAATGTGGGAGCCCCCTAGTGACGGGGAGGAATTGGACACAACTAAATTAGGGAGAAAATCTGGGAAAAAATCCATAAAAAATAATAATAATTAATTTAAAAAAAAGATTAGCACCTGTTGCACAGCTCCCGATGTACACAGGACTATGTCTTTTGGCAGAGCGACTTATAAAGGTCAGTGCTCCCTCTAACTGTGCGTGCAGCCCAGTGCTGCCACCTGTTGGCATGTTACAAAACTAGTCTCTAACTTTTTGATACCACCTCATAATGCAATACTCATGTATTATTAAAATAATAATTACGTATAATTTTTGAATAAGCACATGGGCTTGGGTTGTATATTTTTTTAAATATTGTAAGCTACATGGACCTTACATATGTGGTGCTGTTTAAACATGAGGATTAGCTTGTGCTTGGTGGTTTGGACCGACACTATATTGGCAGAATGTTCAGGTCACAGAGTAAGATGTTAAAATGCTAATTTATATGCTCGGGGAGCGGATGATTGGAAAAGAAGCAGAAAAAAATTCAATGTTACGCTGGAGCGCATGTATTCTGGTTAAAACACCATTTCCCAGAAGGCTTTGCGCTCGCCTGCCCTATAAGTGACGCATTTCCTGTGCGACCGCTGAAGCGCCGTTACAACGTTTGTTTGCGTGCGCGTTGTTATATTTTACTAGTTTAAACATTTTAGGACACTTTTGCATTTCCCCGAGAGACTAGAGACACGTTTCCGAGGTAAGTTCACATGAGATGAGTTTACATGATTATTTATTTTAAAAATAAAACCAAGTTTCTTTCCCACGAAGCGAGCTAACTAGCTAGCCGGTTGAGGTAAGCTCGTTAATTCCTGTTTGATATTAATCCCAAATCCTAATGTAACCATGGCAACTTCATCATGTTTAACCCTGACTGTCATGCAGAGTTGTTTGGTACAATGACTGAAATGTAATTGTATTTTTGTCCTGTTCTTGTCGCATTTCTGGGCGAAGTTTCTAGTCTTTTAATAAACATTACCCCACCCCCCCCCTTTTTTTTTCTTTTTTATTCATAAATGCATATTTTTATTTTGTTTTTGCAGATGTCTTTAGCAGATGAACTCCTGGCTGATTTGGAGGAAGCTGGAGATGAAGGAGAAGATGGACTGTATCCAGGTGGAGATGAGGACCAGATGGATGGAGAAGTTGTAAACAGAGAGGGACATGGAGGGCTGGAAGACATTCCAGAGGAGATGGAGACAGACTACAGCGGGACAGAGAATGTGGCGTCTATAGCGAAACTGCGCAACAGCAAAGCGGTGAGTGTCACGATGTTGCTCGTCTAGTTTCGTCCGTGGTTCTGTTCTCTAAGGGATCAGGAATATGTGGAATCATTTTCACACACGGTCTGGACACCAAAGCTAAATGAAAGAAACATCAGTGTGTGTAAAGACAGACATGGTGAATAATGTCTATGATGTGTCAGATGTCGTATATGTCTGTAATGATGGTGAGTAATCCTAATCCTAATGCAGTACTTGACATTTCACTGTGAGATTCGTCTCCTTAGGAACAGTTAGGGTTTTTGGCCACATGATGGCAGTGTGGGGAAAGGGGACAGAGATTTAGTCAGGTGGATTGGTATGCTTTTGATTGTATATTCCTGTCAAAACCATATAAGACTCATTTTGTCAGACTTGAGAACAAATCCGACTTACGAACGTGCTCCCAGAACGGAACTCGTTCGTAAGTCGAAAAGTAGCTGTAAATGAATTTCTCCTCCAGTTTCACTAGAACCCCTTGTGTTCTGAGATTTGTTTAATTTTGTGTGTGTGTTTTTCAGTTTTCTGAGATCATGGATAAGATTGCTCATTACGTAGGGAATCCGCGCAAATCCACAGACGGTAAGCCATGGCATGTTCAGTAACATAAGTTACTGACACTGACATAAGTTACTGAACATGCGTAACTGTGAGTGTATGGTTCACGCACTGATCTGCGCTTTCTCTCTCTCTCTCTTGCACTCTCACAGTTTCAGGTCCGGTGGAAGCCGATCCCGAGTACCGCCTCATCGTCGCTGCTAATAACCTCACCATGGAGATCGATAACGAACTGAGTGAGTAAAACTGTTCGGCATTGCTGTGATTTCATCTTCGTATATACACAAGTCACATTTATCACAATACCCACGTGTCGATTTGATTTGTATTGCGATTCAGTATCACAATTTTATAAATATAATGATTTAAATAAGATGTTTTTTTTTTTTCACCCAGATTTCGTTACAATTCTTTAAAAAAAAAAGCAAACTTGGCAAATGATTCACTCGTATCACACAGGATGCTGTTCTGCCTGGCAGTGTGTGAATAGTTCAGAGTGTGTCACCTGTAGGATTATAAAGGAACTGTAGCGTTTACAACCTGAAATGTAAAAATAGAAATGAACTGTGAGAACCCCCGTCTCTTCCTCTTACTGGACATTTAGTGCACTATATAGTGTGCACGGGTCATTAATGAGTAGCAGGTGGACTATAGCGACTTTATCACACTGTGCTGTATATTAGGACGCTAAATGGGTGATTCTCACGAAATCGTGCTTTAAAAAATTTCAGAAACATGCTTAAATAATTTTTAATAATGGATTATTAATAGTCATGCACAGTTACTCGAAGTTCTGAAATAATATTTATTTTTAATTTAACAGTTTTTCTTAATTTTGATTGATTTCTCTCATTAACGCAACACCTTCCACAATCTACAACCATTTTTTTAAAATGTATAATTCAATGAAACCTGACAGTTTTTCAAAATGACATGACAAACCTGAAAGAACATAATTTTTACATTTTACACATGGATTTAAAATCAAAGTACTATTTTCTATTAATTAAATAAACATCTAATAAACATCTGTTGTTATAATGATATAGTAAACACAAAAATAAATAACACAAAATATAAAGTAAAAATAAAACAAATTAACCTGAACTTTACCTTTAAAAAGAATCCCTACAGGGCAGAGAAGAACTATTGGCTTAGTTGTGATCATGTGACGCTCAGCAGACAAAGCGCATGTGTGCTACTCGTATATAAAGTCCCTGCTCGTTTATCAAGTTAAAATTTATTTAGAAATTTTGCTCGTCTTGAAAAACGCTCGCAGACCTCGTTACTCGCAATCCAAGGTTCCACTTTATAGGTTTCGGAATCTAGGTTAATTATTTCAGTAATGCAGAAAAAAATCAAGCAGTCAAGTTTTATTTATTTATTTGTTTGTTTGTTTGTTTATTTAACAGGGACAGTGCATGGCCCTCAGCCTTACCAGAATTAGCTACAAACTAAATTTCATCTGTAGTCCCCGGGCAGGAAGAAGTAACATACAGTTAATCCAACAAACACATATAAATCAAGCAGTCAAGTTTTATTGTGTAGTGGTTCAAAAATACAAAAGCCAAAAAAAAAAAAGTAAGAAAAGCATTAAAACAGAAATAAACAGGGCAACATTTCAGCGTTTTCCCCAAAAAAACATGAACCATTTTACCATGCCATTTAAAAAAATAATTAACCAACAAGGACAAGTGTTGCAGAGGATGACAACATCGGGCATGGACACATCGTTTTCCTACTTTTTTTTTCATTATTGTAATAAATAAATATTCAGCAAATATTTTCTTCCGTCATCTAAAATAATCTAGTAGGACATCAATTTACGTTTTTTTTCTGTATATTTTTTTAATGTTAATTTGTTTAAATTACAACATAAACCACATTTAAACACAGCTGGACGCATTGCGGTAATGAGAATTTCAGCAAAAAATGCAGTAAAATAGAAAAATAATGTTGAAATGACACATCGTGCAAGGTAGAGAACAGTATTGTCTACATTATGATGCTTTTTTTTTTACATCGCAAAATTGCACATTTTATATTAAAAAGTCATTAGTGCCGTGGTGTTCGAATGGTTTGGTGAGAATCACCCAAATAGTGAGTGCGCATGATTTTACAATTTGGTCAGGTTTATTAATTAATGCATTGTTTGTTTTTTACCCTGCAGATATTATTCATAAATTTGTGCGTGATAAATACTCGAAGAGGTTCCCGGAGTTGGAGTCGCTGGTGCCGAGCACACTGGATTACATCAGGACCGTCAAGGTACACCTTTAAACACTTAACCGATAACTTTATTTTTCTCTGTTGGCTCAGTTTCAAATAGCTTTTAATCAGGTAAAAGCAACGTATTATAGGGATACTGGAGTATTGTTAATGTGTGTGTGTGTGTGTAGGAGCTGGGGAACAACTTGGACAAGTGTAAGAACAATGAAACGCTTCAGCAGATTCTGACCAATGCCACCATCATGGTGGTGAGTGTTACTGCCTCCACCACACAGGGGTAAGCGCGCACACACGCACACACGCACACGCGCACACGCGCACACACGCACACACACACACACTTGCTCTCAAGTTCATCCAAATCTCCAGAATCTTCTAAAGGAATTCTGTAATCTAACATCTATCCTGTAAAAAGGAAAAAAAAAAAACCTCACTGATTGTTTTCCTGTAGCTGCATGCTTATGTATGAGGGTTTTGTGGTTGTTGTTTCCAGCTCGATGCTGGCCGAGGACGAGCTCCTGCGACTGGAGGAGGCGTGTGACATGGCGCTCGAGCTCAACCAATCAAAGCACAGGATCTACGAATATGTCGAGTCGAGGATGTCCTTCATCGCCCCCAATCTGTCCATCATCGTCGGAGCCTCAACGGCCGCCAAGATTATGGGTGGGTGTGGGGGAGGCGGGGTTTAAACGTTGTTTATTTGATATAAGTAAAGATTCCTAGAGCACCCACGAATTGTAACAAAAACGCACATTTTTGTGGTTGAAAAATGCCTATAAATGCCTATTTTTATTTATAGTTTAAACCCTTAATAGCTCCCTAAATATTAAAAACAAAAGAAAGTACAGTGGAACCTCGGATTGCGAGCATAATTCGTTCCGGATGCGGATTACCTTTAAGAAAAAGAAAAGTAAAAATAAATCCTGACAGATAAGTGTTTTCATTTGTGTGTGCGTGTGTGTGTGCGTGTGAGAATCTAAAGTAAGCTCCCCTCTCCCCCTTTTCGTCTTACGAGTGTTACCCTTCCTCCACTCTTTTCACGCACACAATCGAAACACTGTTTGATCGGGAAAAATAAACAAGAAATCTCTCTAATGACACTCGATTGAGCGACGCACTAACGGAATCGCTGCTGTAAAGTAAAAATAAAACAAATTAACCTGCACTTTACCTGTGAAAAGAATCGCGACAGAGCAGTGTTTCTGTGTAGAGCAGAGAGAAAGAGTGTGT
>JAOVVA010000048.1:1330256-1364989 GCA_028565275.1 Leiocassis micropogon | reverse complement strand
ACACGCGCTAACACCGCAGACACGCGCTAACACCGCAGACACGCGCTAACACCGCAGACACGCGCTAACACCGCAGAGTGCTTCGGCAAAAGTCTTGTATAATAACATTTGGAATTATGGTGCATATGTTTATCATATCTGTATTCTTATGTCAAAAACCATTCATTATTTCCAAACATACCTTAAAAATTAATAAATAACACCACAGAGAAATATTTGCATGCTTTCTTTACAGGAGTAGAGAAAAATAGAAAGAAGTGAGTGTGACAAAGTGACCAGAAGAACCTCGGGCATGTTCTCCAGCACGCTCAGTAAAACCTAACAGCTGTTTTACTTTTAAATCTGCACACATCTGTATCTAACACTACTGATTATTTTCAAGCAAAGAGTTTTTACACCAAATATAGACGGGTTTATTTTTATTACTCTTTAATGCTCTTTATAGAAGTTTCTTTTATGTTTTCAAAAGCATCTTTTTCTCATGGCGTGTACCCAAAGACGCACACAGTCCTGTAAGTCAGACAGCTGTTGGGTTTTACTGAGCGTGCTGGAGAACATGCCGGAGGTTATCTGGTCACTTTCACACTAACTGATTTTTGAATTTTCATGCTAAACCCACAAACCCACGTTTGTTTTATTTTATTTTTTCTGTTGCTTTCTTTACAGGCATTCAAATAATGTTTATATGAAATTTAAATTGAAGCACGTATTTAACGGATAATTCCACAATTTTAAACAAATAGTTAAGGGTCTTGTAAAATCTTATGCAAACTGGATTTTTATCTGAGGACCCCATGAGTCATATAAACAGTCCTACGAATAGATTTTATAATCTTGCTTTGATAAATAAAACCAATTATCTATAATAAACTGTACAATATGACGTTAACAAATTGATTCCACATCATGCTTGGGGTCAGGCTCTGCTTTATAACGTTGCTGTGTAACTAACTGTGTGTGTGTGTGTGTCAGATTGAAGACGACGCCTATCAGGAGGACCTGGGCTTCAGCTTGGGTCAGCTGGGCAAATCAGGCAGCGGCAGGGTGAGACAGGCGCAGGTCAACGACGCCACGAAAGCTCGCATCTCCAAATCCCTGCAGGTATGACTTCATTACACTATGCAACGTCACGGCAGTGTGACTGCGTTACACACGCACACGCCGATTCTGAACACACACCTTTTAGTACAGAAATAAGGATGAAATTTTGCTTGTATTGCAACAATTCAACTGTGTGTCTGTGTGTTTGTAGCGGACGTTGCAGAAGCAGAGCATGACGTATGGAGGGAAGTCCACCGTCAGAGACAGGTCTTCGGGGACGAGCTCCAGTGTGGCATTTACTCCATTACAGGTAATCACACGAATGTCATGTTTCCTGATAACTGATAAATACTGCAGGTACGTACAGGTAGTCCCCGACTTAGAGACGTTCGTGTTACGAATCTCCGCAGATATGAAAGGGCTGCGGTTCTACAGACATAGTGCGATTAAGGGGTAGTTATGGCTTTTGGCCACATGATGGCAGTGTAGGGGAAAGGGGACCGAGATTTAGTCACGTGAACCGGTATGCTTTACATTGTATATTCATGTCAAAGGCGTGTAAGACTCACTTTGTCAGACTTGGGAACAAATCCGACTTACGAACAATGTGCACATGAATCAGGGACTATCTGTATTGCACAAGACACGCTTCACTACGGATAAGCATCGTGTTAACTTCTTGCAGTTTCAGATGCATGCAGAAAATATAATCAGGTTGCCATGGTTACTTTAGATCATTTGTGCGATCTGAGAAGCAGCCATGCTTACCTGTACGGGTTAAAAGGAAGTTCTCTTCTTTTCTTCCCCTCTACCACAGGGTTTGGAGATCGTCAATCCGCAGGCTGCAGAGAAGAAAGTGGCCGAAGCCAACCAGAAATACTTCTCCAACATGGCCGAGTTCCTCAAGGTGAAGAAAGAGGGAGGAGCCAAAGCGTGAGCCTGAAACGCACCGGAATACACACGGTCGCTCCGGATAAAGACTTTTTTTTTTCTCTCTCCCTCTACACGTGTGTAAAAAGTTTTCCACTGTATATTGTGTTCTTTTTATCGTTAAATTTCCATCACCTCCGTTTTATTTTGGCTTTAATAAATTTGAAAGGGACTAAAAATGTCTCTTGGAAATACCTTTGTGCATTTGGGTGAAAACAAAGTAGTAATTGATGTTGAGAACAAAGCATGATGAGTCTGGTTCATAAAAGTATTTTATTGAAATTGTACACTTTTTTTTTTTCTTCTTCTTCTTTCCACACTCAGCCTCGCTAAAAGGCTGTGAAATTAATTTATACATCACGTCTTTCAGGAGAAGAAAAAAAAATTCACAAATCAGCTGCACGTTCAGTCCATGTGCTGAAAGAAAAAAAAAAAAAAGAACCTCTTTTCAAAGTCTGGATGTAGTCGTTTCAGCCTCGGATGGAATTCTCATTTATTTTTTCCCTTCTAAAATAAGAAAGGAAAAGTGAAATGTGTTTAAAGGGGAATTTTATGTACTTTATAATCAAGCGGAAGGAACTAGCAACAGGTATTAGTTTAGTGACCCAATCTTGAACCTATGCATCTAAAGGACGTCTGGAGCAGAAATCGCCGAAACAAACAAACAAAAAAAAAAAACCTCTGAAGGTTACTTATCTTAAGGATATTTATACTCGTGACACCGGAATCGCGCGCGTGTCGAGCCTCTTGCACACGCCTGGGATGAAGATGCTACAAAAAACAAGGACAGCCACTAACGATAATATTAATAATCATCAACATCGTCGTCATCGTAATAACGCCGTTTAGGTGACGCAGGCCGAGAAGAGTTCAATTGCATAGCAATTTAATGTGTCCGCTCGTTTTTCTGTCTTGCCCTCTGTTTTGTCCTGAACGTGTCTGAGCTTCGTTAGTGCTGTCCGGAAGAGAGGGGAGGGGGCGGCGGCGGCAAAAAAAAAAAAACAATAATTCTGACTATTTCAGCTTGAAGAAATGATATGTTAAATTATTTTTTTTTAAAAAGGATCTCTGTGTATTTGTGCTCGCGTGGTAAACGCTCCGTGAAGTCACTCCGCAACTCATGTCTGTGCTGCTCCCTGAAGGTTAAGTAAATGTACTGCACTAATTCAACGGTAAAACTTTCAGTGATCTGGGGGGGGTGGGGGGGGTGGGACATACTCGTTAACATCTGGGAGCGATCTAAAGCCACTAGAACACCTGGTGTGTGGGAGGAGTCTGGAGAACCTCGAGGAGAACAACCTTTTTAAATCAGACGGCTGTTTGGATACTTCGGATTGTTTGCAAATTTCCCATCATGTGAATTTCTTCTTTTTTTTTTTAATGCTAGCTTTGCATTATGGGATTGCAGATATGTCTTCGTCAATTCATTCGTTACACTCTGGTTCTCGAATTTATTTACATTACAATACGTGTAATATCCCGTGTAAGGCTTTTTAAAGTGTTAAAAATTTTCCCTTTCGTTTGGACAAGCCGGGCGCTGAATGACGTGACACGGCACTCGTTTCACAAAGCACAAACAAACAGTGATGCTTTTCGCTTCTTTCGAGGTCACGTGAAGGTGTGTTAAAGATCTTTATATTTTTCTTTCTTCTCATTTAGATGACAACGGAACGGGCCTTTAATTTGAAACAGATTAAAGTGTGTGTAAACAGGCACTCGACCCCATCTCTCTCTCTCTCTCTCTCACTGATGATGCCCTACTTAATATCATCTTCACCATGTAGACTGCACTCCTCTCCTGGAATGTCAACAGCTGCAGTCGTTGAAGACATCTCTCTCTCTATCGCTCTCTCTCTCATTTATTTTCATTCACTCTTTGTGCGTTGGATCTGTGTGTCACTGCAGATCTCGGTCCTCCAGGTATCTGTACTCGAACGTGAAGCCCTCCTTCTTTCTCTGGCCCCATTTTTCATAGTCAAAGTAAATGTAGGTTCCCTAAAAAAGGAGGGGGAAAAAAAGGGACTTCATTAGTCAGTCGTGTCTAAACAAAACGGCCACCGTATCGGTTGCTGGATTTCGTAGTTCCTAGATGAGTGTTATTTATTTTATTCATCTTCTACGATGTAATTCAGACAATAATATTTAACCGGTTATTCAATGTACAATATTTGTTTTAAAAAAAAATAAACGCACCACAGGATGCGTTTTATAAGAAAATAATCAACTATGCTGGAGCTGATCCTATTTCCTAATACAGATGAAGAATGACGTAGTGTTGGGGGACGTTACTTTTTAAAGTAACTAATTACATTACTAAATTACTGTCATTAAAAAGTTTACTAAAGTAGTAAAAAGTTACATTGCAGCATTACCTTCTGATAAAAATAACTAGTTGGAGTACTTTTCCATTGCAGAAAATAAAAACTCCTTTGTGTGTGGCCCATAATCTGTAAACCACTAACAGCAGGAATAACAGACACAACGCCCCGTCTACAGTCCTTTATTGTACAGCCTTACATAAAGGAAAATGTAAAAGTGGGTATCCTAGTACATATTTCCACAGAGGCTTCAAGTTATGGCACTACAGTTATATAGCCTTAAATCACATACGTAAACACAAACACATTTCAAATTAAAGCTTTTTAAACACATATGAATGATTTCAATTAAAGTGCACATGCTTTTAAAACACAGAACTGAACTATTATGCTTTTAAGACAACGTATACTTTAAAAATGCATATGCTTTAGATTAGAACTTAGAAACCAAATAGCCACCTGCTGGGAGCAGCAACGACAAACAAGATAGCCTACACAGGCGGTGGGGGCGGGGCTTGTAGGATGACTTTCACACACTAACGGAATCACTGTTGTCTGAATAACGGATTACATATTTGAAAATATACCTAAATAACTGAGTACTTAAATGTCTGACCTAAAGTGTTAGATTACTCGTTACATCTAAAAAGTAATCTAAGTACTCTAACGCGTTACACCCAACACTGTTTGCTGTTAGCTGTTTACACTTTCTCACGACAAGTCAAGTAAATCATTTAAAAACTCTGAACCTGTTCGAACTCATCGGTGATGGTCTTTGGTTCCTCGTGTCTCTGGAACCACATCATGTATTTAGTGTGGAATCTCCAAGACTGCTTCTTCAGGGCCTTAGCCGACAGATACTGAGCCTTCGTGCCCTGAAAAACACACGCAGCATGGTCAGGCACAAATTTCACAAAAAGAGTCTGCATTCTACTCTTTCGCTTTTAGACACACACACACACACACACACACCTCCAGGTAGTAGAAGATGAAAAACAAGGTCTCTGTGGAGAGTCTCTGGTAGAAGTCAATGGAGTCGCAGTGATGAGGAGGAGTGTGATGGTGGAAGGGCATTAGAGGGCATGGGGTCCTCATCATGTATTGCCTACACACACAAACATAATTTGAGCAGGTGCACATATAGCATCTACTGTATTCACAGTACAGTGGACCCTCGCGACAAAGTTTTTGTAAAAATTCTGTACAGCAAAACATTTTCCCGTAGAAAACAGTGTAGATGCGGATAATCCGTTTCAGCCACACAAAAATATTAACAAAAATTCAAAATTTCCAACACTTTAATATTTTTTTGCATATGAAAAGAATCAAAACATTTAGAAAGACATATTAGTGAAGTAAAATAGACAATAAACAGACATTTTAAACAGACACTTAACTTTTAATTCTGATTCTTTTCTTGCCATATGGAAACAGTGCCATTATGAAACTATGAAAAGTTCCAGACAATCAGAAACCAGTACAGGTAGTCTCCGACTTACGAACATTCGAGTTACGAATTTTCAAAGATACGAACAGATGGCGGCTCTATGGACATTTGTAGACACAAAAACCTCACGGAAGTAGCTCACGTGTATTGTATAAAAAAAATTAAAATAGACACAGGAGTGCACCAGATACCGATATTTACAATCATATACAATGATTCCCGCTGCATCACTGGGATTCGCCTCGCGATTTAAAGGTGCAGTCTCGCGACAGTATAATGCAGAACCAAAACACTTTTTGCTTTACATTGTATATTTGTGTCAAAGGAGTACAAGACTCACTTTGTAAGACTTATGAACGAATCCGACCTACGACTGTGCTCCCAGAACGGAACTTGTTCGTAAGTCGGGGACTTACTGTATTACTGAATATTTATTTTTCTTATTTCCACTGAAAGTGGCTCCCGTTTTTTTTCTTTTTCTTGGTACCATCTTTGTTAAATTTCATAGAACTCATGGTGCTATATCCTCACTAAATCTTGCACAAAAACACTTTTCCCCACTCACACAAACAAGTATCGTTCGCATGTCGAACCAAACCATTTTGGCTTGTAAGTCGTAAATTCACTAGCCGGGGCGTTCGAACGGCGAGGGTCCACTGTATATGTAACAATATTAGACTGTCAGCTCCTTCTAGTGGTGTAGTGTGTGTGTACCTGATCCTTTCCGAGTCTGACGGGAGGGGCATGTGCGCCCAGGCGGCCTCCTGCATGATCTGCTGATACAGCTGCTCTTTAGTGAGAGGGGAGGGCCCTAGAGGACACGCCCCCAGAGTGGGTGGAAGATTCACCTCCGTGACAGCAGGCTGGGAGGGAACTGCAGGACCGGGGGCAGCCGAGGATCCTGAAAACAAATCTGTAGTAAAAAAAACAACACAGAGTTAAGAGATGTTACATTTAAGTCAGATTCTAATAATTCTAACAATGGCCAGATTTAGAATCTTGCACATTGCACACATTGTTATTATGTGTGTGTCTGTCTGTGGGTGTGTTCGGGAACGTACCTCGCTCGGTCAGATGAAGCGGTGGGATTTCTCCGTCCAGTCCAGGACCTAGCGCCGCTCGCTCCGCCATCGCCTTCAGAGAACTCAGAGGCTCAGGAGCCTACGCATAAGAGAGCGAGAGGTGTTAAAGAGCGAGTGACTGCGCCGGTTTTCGTTATTCACGTCTGGGACTCAAGACGAACCTTTATCGCCTCCGTGCTGGGTGTGTACGAGTGCGGACCGTTCAGTAAACTCCCACCACCGGGGGTGCTGTCTGAAAACGACGGAGACTGAGAGGACGGAGGCAGCGTGATGGAGCCGAGCAGGGTCGAGCCGTTATCCAGACTAGGGGAAAGAGGCAAGAGGTGAGGGGTGAGAATGAGGAGCAGAAACTGGAGCGCTCTTACAGAAACAAGAGCCGCGTGACACTCTGACGCGCCAGCTTACGTCTGATTGGCCGAGGAGCTGGTGGACGAGGGCTGGCTGCTCTGCGATAGGCTGGCACTGCTAAGGGAGGAGTCTGAGCTGCTGTCTGCCACCACGGCGCTGTAGGCTAGAGGGTCTTAAAATGGCAAACATCGCTCAGGTTAGATTTACAGCCTCGCACGTGTTTCAATAGAGATCACACAAAATATCAGCTAAATTTGAACTTCAGTACTATATTGCATCACTTGTTACCTTTGAGAGACTTTAACCCTAGACTTCTTTAAGACAAAAGAGGGGCGGGGCTAAATTGAGAGCGGGTGTTGCCAGGTAGAAATGACATGTTTGTTAAAAAATAATAATAATAATTTTTTTAAACATAAATTAGTTTGTATAAAGGTTTCCCTGTGCCGTGTTATCATTATCCTTTGCAGTTCGGGTCATGACTTTCTAATACGCAGCTCCACCCTAGAAATAATTTAGACTGGGCTACACTCACTTGCTCCTCCATTTTGTTTCACCACACTGGGCGGTCGGGCAGGTGCCACGTTACCCATGATGCCCCCTGATGATGCCGTACTGCCCCCGTTTCCAGGGCCCATGCTGGCTCCGCCCCCTGGCACCGTGCCCACTGGGCTGATAGGTAACTGTGCTGCCCCCTGGTGACTTGACGGTGCTGGTCCGAGGCCTAAGATACCCCCACTGGATGCCATCTGCACTGTCCCGTTGGCGTTAGCCGTAGAATTAGTGTTAGAGTTTGCTCCGCCCACCGCCGAAACCACGCTGCTGTTGCTGCTGGTATTGCCCGCGGGTCCGCTCGGGCTGCTGCCAGCCGCTGCCTGGGCGTAAGGAGTGGACATCGGGCTCGAGATGATGGCGGCCATATTGCTGGGCATCAAGCCTGGCATACTGCTGCTCGTCACTGCCGTGCCTGCTTTGCCGACGTTAAGCCCCGCTGATGTCAGCGGTTGAGAGTTAGAAGTAGGCAGGGCCAACGGGGTGGTGGAAGAGGGCAAATTAGGGTGGCTGGGCGGGCTGGACGTGCTGCTGGACGTCACAGAGGAAGAGGAAGAGGACGACGACGAAGACGATGAAGAGGAAGAGGAGGACAGCTTGCCGTGGGGGTGCTGCTGGACGGCGCTGCTGAAACTGCCCAGGAGAGTGCTGCCCCCGGAAACCGACGCGGTTCCCCCTACGACAGCCGCCATGGAAACGAGGGAGGAGGTGGACGAGGAGGAAAAGCCTGAGGAGGACGAGGATGAGGAGGAGAAAGAAGACAGGGGATTGCTGCTCTTCACGGGTGACTGAGAAGAAAAGGAGAAAAAAGTGTTGCAATAAATTTGTAAAATATATACAAATATTAATTTATGTGTTGTAATTGGTCCTGACCCCACCTGGCTCACTTCACTGTCAGTAGATCGGCCTCTCTTCTTCTCCTCTTCAGGGATCTCCTAAATATAAAAAAAAAAAAAAAAAAACACTTCAAAACAACTTCAAAAGAATTTTCTATACCAGCTCAGTTATCTGCACTTTGCACTCCGTGACAAAATGCAAAAGAATTAGGATAAAGATGCTGTTATTTCCTGGACCACGAGCTGTTTGTGAATGTCAGCTTGTACAATAAAAAAAGTTAAAGGAAGATTACGGCGGTAGCTGTGGCTGGAGATGGAGGGATAGGGGATGACGATGTGGTGGAGGTGGGAGTGCTCATCTCCTCTTCGTTGTGTCCCTGCGGAGACGTGGCCAGCATCGCTGAGAGACAGAGAGAGAGAGACAGAGAGAGACAGAATGGTGGATGGGGTTAAATAATCCCAGAACTATTCTACAAATATCTAGAGCTTTAATCAAAGGCTCAGCCTTCCACCCACACACACACACACACACACACAGACAGACAGACACACAGACACTTACGGATGTCTTCGAGGTCGAGGTCGTCGTACAGAAACTCATTCTCCTTAAAGTCTGGATCCTGTGAGGAGTCGATGTAGTAGTCCACGTCGTCCTTTATCTTATGGATCGCATCCACCTGCAAAGAGACAGGAATTAAAGGGACATCACACATGACTACGAATCCAAGTCCGTTTTTTGGAAAGATCATTGATGGGATAAACAGCTGCTTGCAATAGGAAGGAACGAATCTTGTCATCTTTAAATATTTAAAACTCACCTGCACTGAGTCGTTGTCTAACATCCTTAAGATGGTCTCCAGCATACGGATGTGATACCGGTGTCTCTCGATCAGCCTTTTCAGCTCATCGATGCGATCCTGCTTCTAAACAAAGACACACATAATAATAACTGCTACAAAGACAGACACGAACCACTCATTTAGACTCGATCCAAACTATTATTTTTGCATCCTGTCGGTGTCGAGAAGGTATAGCGAGATGTGACCCTGTCCCAGCAGCTGTAGTTTGGGCTGTGTCTCAAACTGCATACTTGGGTACTATTCTAGTCCTTCACTTACAATTGTTTACTACTGCTAACAATTGGTATGAAGCCTTTAAACCTACTTAAAGGTCTTTTGGAATTGGTGAATGCTTCTGAACATACAGTGTAAAAAGCAGTGCACTGGGTTACACATACACAGTAAGGGTGCTCCGATTGAAACCGGCCCGATAATCACTTAATTTAGACAGCTCGATTTGTCTCTCCAATAAACTGATACTGATGTGATGATGCAAAATACACGAGTCCACAGCCACATCAACAGCCGCAACATATTAGCAAGTCTCTTTTAAAGACAGAAAATTTGCACATTTTTCTAAAGCAAAACCTGCTGTAACACAACACACCTTATTCACCGCTTAAGAACAACGCACTGTGCATCATTTAAGTATGGGGAAAAAAAAGTTAGCCGCAAAGGTAGTCCAATCTTAAAAAAGTTCAATCTTAAAAAAGTCGATAAACTTTTAAGTCAATAATTACAAAAATAATAACGAAGAAAGAAATAAAGAGCGGTTCCCAGCTGGGTCCGAGGCGGCCGGGTTCACCTCACCGCTCCGTGCATGCGGGCTGACAGTGAGCGACTTATTCAGCACGGCTGCACACATTCTGGATGATAAACCATGTCTCAAAAACGCAGAAAAATCTGCACAGAGAATTAATAATTCTTTATTATTCATAAAGAAACACCCGGCCTGGCTGCTTACTAATGAGTAGCCGTGATCGACTCGCCAAATACACTCTGACTGATGTGTGTGTTTTTTAAAAACGTTCAGTGCAGTGATTCACTGTTATTCACTGACACATCCCTGTTCCATGTCCTGCATGTAATAACGAGTGAGTATATAGCAGGACAGTAGCATTTTAGATTAGCATTTGTGTCTGAGAGCCGCTTGATGCTCTTCAGTCGAGCGGAGGCTATTCTACTGGTTTCAGTTTCTTTATACTCTACATGAATTAATAAGAGAATGTCGCCTTACAGTAAATAAAAGCTTTACATTTATGAGACTTCCCAGGTCTTGCTGTTTAGAATCGTTAATAAATAAACAATACTACAGAATAAACAGAACACTTTAAATGGATGATATCTGTATCGGCTGATTCTGATTTCTGTGATTGGCCCCTAAATTCCTGACATGCAGCCCACGATCACACTCCTGACATACAGTACCACATCGGTGTGTTTATCAGTGTGTTTATCGTCACCGTGCATGAAATTTCAAAGTTCTACTTAGAAACCAAACAGACAGGGACGCTTTAACTCATAGACAGAGAGACAGGGAGTGTGATAGCGAGACAGACTGACCTCCTTGTCTCCTTTCTTTTTCCTCGTTTGGACGGACAGAGACTCGACTTCGCTCTCAAACTGATCCACTTGCATGTTCAGAGTGTCTATGGTGTTCTACAGGGAGACAGGAAGACAGATGATGTAAAAATAAAAAATAAAAAAACAACAGGCCGTGTCTCAATAAACTAACCTTTCAGTTAGTTTAAGGTAATTTCGATGTATTGAGTAATGTAAGATAAGAACAATTTGAACATACTTACTTACATACTAACTGAGTACATACTGAGTAACTGACTACATGCTGAGATTAAAAAAAAAAAAAAAATTTATGAATAACGCTGTGAGATTTGTTGCTGCACTTTACCGTGAGCCACTGTTCTGTTTCCTCCTTCTCCTTCTGCACTGGATCCACTTTCTGAGCCAAACCCAGTCCTTCTTTAGAGTATGCTTTTGTCTTCGTCTCCCGCTCGACCACTTTAAAGCGCTCCATTTGCTACACAAAGACAACAAAACAAGATGTTGATCACTTGCTCTTCTAGAAATCGTGTGAGGATAAAGTGTACTGGATCACTGTTTCTCACCGTCTCGATGAGTTTCCTGTTCTCCACTAGCTGCCGTTTGTCTTTGATCTCGTTGGACGCAACCCATGACTTGATCTGGTCTCGGAGTCTCTGTGAAGGAGACGATCAGGGACACGGTGAGCGCTGCGCACCCGCACTAGCCAGTTTTAGTGTAAGCCGTGTGCTCACGCTGAGGAAAACTCTATATGTGATGTGTGTTACTAATAATCCGAGTGTTACGGTTGAGTTAAAAGTGATCAAGTGTGTGTGACATCAGGAGAAAGTGAGATATCTGAGGTTGCAGGGGGGAAAATAGGAAGGGTGAGGGAGGGAAGGAAAAGGGAAGGAACAATAAGTGAAAGAAGGAAGGACAGAAAGGAAAGAGAGGGATAGAAAGGGAAAAGAACAAGCAAGAGAGGAAAGGGTGAAGGGGAAAGAAAATATGGAGGGAATGGTGGAATGGAGGAATTGTGAAAAAGAGTGAGGGACGGCAGAAGAAGGGAAAAAGCAAGAAAAAATATGACAAGCAAGAGAAGAAAGGAAGGAAGAGTGGAAAAGTGAAGGGTGAGAGAAAGTAAAGAAGGACGTAAAGGAGGAATGAAGAAACTGTGAAGAAAAAAGAAGAAGGAAGGATGGAAAAAGAACAAGCAAGAGAAGAAAAGAAGGAATACCAAAGGGAAAAAGAATGGAAAGACGGAGGGCAGGAAGGGTGGACGAAAAAGAAGCACAAGCAAGGGAAAAAGGAATGAAGAGTGAAGGATGCTAGAGAAGGAAGAATGAAGAAGCTGAAAAAAATAGGTGAAAGGAAAAAGAGAGTGAAATGAAGTAGCGGGAAGATGAAGAATTGAAGAGCGAATGATGAAAGTTGGAAAATATGTATGGATGACAGGGATGGAATAATGAGAAAGGAAAGAGGTAAGGAAAGAAAGGTAAAAGTATTCATAAAGATAAGAAGGAAATAAATGCCAGACAGACAGATTCGCACCTGGAGCTTTTTAATTTCCTTCTTGAGGTCGGCTTCATATTTCTCCTTCTGGTTGGCGTTGGCTGCATTGTGAAGCTGTTGAACACACGGCACACTCTTTATTCACCGAACAGCACAGCAGGACACACACACATCATTTCTCACATACACAGACACACTCTCAGTCACACTGCCCCAAAATAAGAACAACTATCTGGAGACCTGTTGCGTTCTTTTAAAGATGTTATACACTATCTATAACTCCCAATACAATACACACACAGACCAACGTGTATACATAATAATAACAATGTAATAACGACACTTATATAATAACGATACATCAGATCTCACCTTTTGCCAAATGTCCTCAAACTGTTCCACACCTTCTGAGACTTTTTTCAAACACCGGTCTATTTCACCTGTGCGTGTTCGGGAACAGAAAACACATTCGTTACAGTGTGTAGACATAAATAACCAGATGAACACTCTGTGTGTGAGCTGTTACATGCTTTACCTTGGAGTTTTCTCTTATCGGCCATGGCTTGGCTATGATGCTGTCTTCATACCTTCTGTCCCTGTCATGGGGGAGAGAAAGAAAGAAAGATGAATATAAATATATATTTATATTCTAGTATAATTACACACTCATACATGCAGATTTATAGTAATAATAATTAAATTATTCATAATAATAATAGTCAGTGTTTTATAAACACTCGGATCGCGTGCGCTGCTTATTTACTTCATTGGTGCAGATAAACAAATCTGTTTGACTAAACATTAAATAATGAACAGGTAAGATTTTTTGCATTTCTACATTCTCTTGCAGCATTTAGACAGATGCATAGTCAGAAAATGTGGAATCTATCTCAACAGTGAGGTTTAGCGCGAGCCTGGGTTTTAAGCTAACAGAACGCTACGCTAGCTTGTTAGCACGTTTAGCATCGCGCAGGCAAGCAGCACCGACTCCGTGCTCTCTCCCGATTCAATAAACACACACAATTAACACTGAAGTAACACATTAACCACGGAATCAATCCACAGACGCCATTTTCACTCCGCTAGCTCTGAGTCAGGAATGCTAAGCTAACGTCATCCTAGCCAAAGCTAGCGCTAATGCTAACGCTAAAGGCTAGGAGTTGGATTAGCATCCTGCAGCACAGCGCTCATTAACACCGCGCGCGTACCTTTTCCTCAAATATGTCTAATTTTGTTGTTTGTTGTTGTTGTTTTTGTTTAGATTTTTTTTCTAACAAAAAATATTGGCACAAATGATTCTCAAATATTTTAGGGGTTTTTTTTCTTCTTCGCGTCACTCTGCCTCAGTGTATACGAGCTACATTAAAGATGGACGTAAAAGCCCCGCCTCCACTGTAACAAGTCCCGCCCCCAATCATTTTTCCTTGCCTGTGATTCGAAGAAACACGCAGTTGTTTGTTGTGTAGGTTTCCATCTCCGTTATATATATTTTTTCGTTATCTGATTGGCTGGAGTTCAGTGTCAGTCATATGGAAAAAATAAAGCAGCAAGTGCATGATTCTCATTGGCTGTGGATTTTAGGTCGGAGGTTGTATTTACGGAAATAGTGTCACTTTTTACAATTATTATTAGAATTTTCAAGTAATCAAAAATTTTTATAATTGTTTTTTTTTTTTTGGCCTTGTATAACAGCATCTGTCAAAATGCTTTTCAAAGAGAACAATTGGTCATTCTAAAAAAAAACAAAGGTGTAATCAAGAGGTAAAAATCTCTTGAAATGTATTTCTTCTTTCACATCTAGAATTTTTTTCATAGCAATAACTTACTTTTAAACTTTATGAGCCCACAAGAAGTAGAGTACAATGCCTTTTTAAAAAAAAATACATTTAATGAGTACCTGGTGTTACGTCTCTTTCTGGTAACACTAATGATGGTAACACCAATGACAGGAACACCTGCCTTGCACATGGTTTTCAATTATGTCAAAATCAATTAATTATTAGATTTTATCAGTTTTTAATGTTCAATTTTTGACAGTTATAATTATAAAACGAGTACCACCGATGACAGACTTGAAAGTTTCGCAAAAAACACAAATTTCATTTGTGACATTTTTACACAAATGAAGAGGGACATCTGACATACCTTCTGCATTTGTCCAGTGAGCTTCATCTAGTGACCTCTGACGCAGAAACAATTTCAAATTGTCAAATGTATTTCAAATAAAGTCCTTTTTGTGTAACAGTAACACCAATGCCATAGTTTGGGGTTACTGGTATTTATTTCATATTATTAATTATAATCAATTATTGTTTCATGATTTTAGTGTTTCGTTTATTTTATAGGATATTAATGTCACTGTGAATCAGATTTATTTCATGAAAAAAAATCTTTAGATGAACATTACATTAAAAAACATTTTCATTAATACATAACTATATTTGAAATGAAAATAAATGACATTTAAGACGTAAAAGCTAATGTTTTATTATGCATAAAAATGTAACACATCTATTAACATTTACATTAAGATTTATTCATACGTTTCCGTTTGTGTAAACAAAATGTATAAAAGAAATGAAATGATCACGATAGTTTATGAATATAATAGTTCATGAATGTTATTAATATAATGCCATTAATAAAATGAATGAATAAATAATAATGTGATTATAAAAAGTTAAACCAAAATAATCGACAATTAGCATAATGCATAAACATATAAAACAACTGCTGGCTAAAGCTATTTTAAAACTCGTGTCAGTGCTCAATTGTAATTAACCCTTTACAACATATTAATTATTACATCATTTATTATTTATTAGTAGTGTAGTGGGAAAATATTTTGTTCTTTCATTTATTTCATACTTTGTTAATTTATTTATGTATTTATTTTTATTTTATAAAATATTTCATCTATTGGTGTAATGTTTTCTTTAAATTAAATTAAATTAAATTTTATTTATATAGGGATTTTAACGTTGGCCATTGTCGCAAGGCAGAGAAATTCATAAAAAGTTATTTCAAGGTTATACTCTTATTAACTGAAAACTATTTTTTTTTTTTTAATTGTGGTGGGGGGCATCGGGGGGAGCAACATTTTAGTTCATTCATTAATTAATTAGTTTTTTGTTTAGGCTTTTTATAGTTCATACACCTATTTTTCTAAAATAATTTAAAGGATAAAGGGACAAACTGATAATTATAATTTTACATACTGTATCTCCTCACACTTTGTGAAGTAATTTCTATAATTATTTAGATTCTGTAAAGCTGCTTGGCGATAATGACCTTTATTAAAAGCTCTATTTGGGTCGTTCTACAAAAAAAAAGTGCTGTCACTTAGTTTTGCTGATGCCTAAATCATTTAAATGAAAAGAACGCACACATTACTTGCTTGCATATTTTCAAAATATTTTTTTGTCATGAAATAGATTTTCTTACTTTTCAGTATTTAATTGCAGCATTTTTTTCAAGGCCAAGAAAGAAATGTCTTGTCATTATGATCATACATGGATGTGGAACCATATACTTTTAATCTAAAATAATCTGATTCACAATAACTGATTATATAATTATTAATTAATTATTAATTAAATGATTAAACAATAATTGACTATAATTAGCAATATGAAATAAATGTCACCCCAAACAACGTCACTGATGTTACTCTTAGACAAAAAGAGTTTTATTTGAAAAAACACTTGACAATTTGAAGATGAAGTGTACTGGACAAATGCAAAAGTTATGTACAGTAAGATGTTGCTGTCCATTTGTTTAGAAATGTCATCATTAATTTTGCAATTTTTATGCGAAGCTTTTAAATCTGTCCTTGTTGTTACTCATTTTATAATTATAACTTATAGATTATAACGCTGACTCTCTTTTAAAAGTTGGACATAAAAATGACTAAATCTAATAATTAATTGATGTTGACAACATTTTGTATATAGTTATGATTTTTCTCTAAATTCTCATTAGAGTTACCGTCAATAATGTTACGGTCACTGGTGTTCTCAAAAAGAATAGGAACACCAGGTATTAAATGTATTAAAAAAGAGAAAAAAAAAATGAGCACTTTATTTTTGTTTTGTTTGGATTCATAAAGTTTAAAAGTAAGTTATTTCTCTTAAAGATTAAATAAGTTCTAGGTGTGAAAAAAAAGAAATACGTCTCAGGAGATTTTTAATCACCCAAATTCCACCTTTTCTGTAGAATGACCTGTATACATTAAATTGAATAAAGTAATCCTAATTAAGCATAAAAAAAAAAATTGAGATTGGAAGAAAACCCTCTTTAAAAAGGACTTATCTTGTATTGAGTTTAGTGATTTTTTTTTTTTCGTGATGAGTCAGAATGACCGACTGGTTTAAACACTGCTTTGTTTGTTTGATTCCTTCTGCTGATCAATTTCCTTAGAATGCTCGGAATGTTCAACGGGGTCCACCGCGCGCGCTTTCTGATTGGCTCGGCAGGCTGTCAGTCAACCAGCTTAGTGACGCCCCGCCTCCCACCTCTCTCCACTTCCGGGACTCCTGCAGCGGCTCTTCGGTGTCACTCGGTGTGCGCGCGCGAGGCGGCGACTGGAAGGCAAGTTTATTTCTTATTTGTTACAGTGTTGTCATTGTCAGTGTTTTCTATTCGTTAAGGATTATATCGTGGATGTTTTGCCTTTTGTTTAAGGAGTGTATGTGTGTATAGTACAGTATGTACAGTAGTAATAATAGTGGTGGTAACGAGACGAGCACGAGTTTGTTGTTGTTGTTGGCCTGAGCGGCTCGCGAGCGGACGGGCCACCGGGCAAACTTACACTCACATTTATCATCATCATCATCATCATCATCATCATCATCATTAACATTATTATTAGTCAAATACCTTTATTGATGACACGTCTGCTGGCTGTTTTAGCTTTTCATTATTCATCAGCAGCTCATCAACTCTTCATCTTATTATTATTATTATTATTATTATTATTATTATTATTGTTATTATTAGTAGTATCTGTCTTTCTATGAAAGCATTAGACTTGAGCCCGATGATGATGATGATGATGATGATGATGATAATAATAACAGCAACAACCAACCACCTGTGAAGTCAAAGCCTCTACAACAACAACCTTATATAATTATATTCTTTCAATCATCTGCCTTATGTTCATCAGTTCATAACGGAGAGAAGGTTTATCTCTTATCTCTGCCTCGTCACTTTTCACCTATCTTTTATTTATCTCTCCGCCTTCGTTCCTTCCCTGCCTCCGGGTTCAACGTCTAATCCAAAGTCCTAAAGGGTGAAAGTGTGCGTCTAATAATGAAAGCCTTGACGTTTCCATGACGACCCTTATGAGAGACCGACAAATAAAAAGGGAAGAAAAGGAACGGCGCAGATAACCTTGTCGCGTTATTGTGTAGTTCTCGTCAGTACGTTAAGAGAAAGTGAGGAGGAAGAATGCGTCCTTTGTGGACTCTTGGAGAAAGTCAGGGTCGTGTCCTAAACCCTCCACCCAGTATTACAATGAGACAAAGTGTAAAAATATACAATCTCTCTCTCTCTCTCTTTCTATCTCTCTTTAGTATTTTAAACTGATCTGGAGATCTGCCAGCGATTGATTTGATTTAGTCTAAACACCTCGCAGAAATGAAACGAGGCCGCAGAATGGCACTTTCATGAACACGTCCTTTGGTTGTTTGTCTTTTTGACGCCGCCTCGCGTCCCTGCGTCTGTCTCACCGCTTGTCGTACTGAAGATCCGAGCACTGAGGATCGTTCCAGAAACCTCAAACGCCTCCTGTCGGCCAATCAGAATGGAGAATTCAGCATCGACGCGTGACTACACCTACGCTGACGCCATCAGTGGATGTGTAACACTAGCTAAGTGTGTAAACCTATCGAACGTGGCGAATGTGGAACAATCCGGACAGTGAGTGTGACACGTGACGTCACGCGTCGGTCGTGATTACTCAGAGTCATGCATGGTTTCGGTTTTCACCCAGCTCACTCACACTTCTGCTTCTGCTTCTGCACAACAGTGGACATTATATTTTAGGCCACAACCTTACTACACACACACACACACAGTAAAAAAAATATAAAAAATCGGCAGAAATGTTGCAACGTGTTCGCAGCTAAATCTCTGATTCGGCACTTTTTTATTTTCCACGTCATACTTTTTTTTCCATTTGATTAATTAGTAGACCAAAGGTCACCGTCTGCTGTCTGGACATGCAGCAGGCCGGGGTGATTGGATTGTTGAGAACGAGACGTCGTTAATCATGCGAAGCCTCGCCGGTCCTGGGATGGTGCGAAAAATGTGACGAGAAAAGTACCAACAACTTGATAAATAGCCACTCTTTACATGTCTGGTGTTAAAAGAGTGAAACGCATGTCATAGGCAGAAGATTTAGAGATATACATAAGTATACTGTGCACTAACGATAAGAATCACATCCCGATACGATCAGTATCACAATTTTATAAATACCCTGATTCTATATAAAATTTTTTACCTCGATTTTTGTTACAATTTTAAACCTTTAAAAAACTCTGTTTAATAATTAATTAAATGTAGCCCTTTCCTTATAACATTCATTTTCTCACTTTAAAACCAAGCGCAGCATTTAAACAATACAAACTAACTTTGAATACAAGAGTTTAACATTTACCTTCAAATGGAAATTGTTACTGAGCAGCTCGTATCTCCGTCTTCCGCCATACTTATTATTTCTATACAAACTTAGCAAATAATTCCCTTCTAACACGCGGGATGTAAATGTGGAAATAGTTCAGAGTGCGCCATCTGTAGGATTATAAAGAAATGGTAATGTTTTACTGATTTTCTACTAATTTGCGCTCATGGTGTTTTGGGAGACTCCTGTTTTGAGAACTGTAAGCATGTGTAATGAGTGGGTGTGATCGGCAGATCGAAGGCTTTTAACATACGATTTTGATCATGTAAAGCCATAATAAGGCATTTCTATTGCGCCACTCGGAAGCTTCTGCGCTCAGAATCGTTTATATCTGAGGCCGATTAAACTATAAACCAGACGATTACTGGTCACTGGCCGATCGACCGGTTCATCTCTATTATAAACATACTGTTGATTTTGGAGTGAGTGTGGCGATGCGTGAATCACCACACACAAAAGAATTAAGATTGATATCTGAAATGATTTTCTTCCCCATCTCTACCGTGTACTGTATACTGATGTTCCTCTGTTTGTGTGTGTTTGCAGGGAATTCTCCCCGACATCAGACAAATTAGAAGCCTGATGATGTAACGCGGTGACGTCACTACCCCTGATCCACCCTCTGGCTCTGCACTGCTCCGGTCATGTTTACGCCTTAACGTGAAGATGTACATCGTACATCGTGTCTTCGCGCCTGTAGCTCCCGACGTGACACTGGATCTCCGCTGCAAAACAGGAAGTGACATCGTCGTCAGATAAGACAAGGAAGTTTTACCGGGACTCCTCGTTTTCGTTTTCATTGCCTTTAATCTCAGCATCGTTTACTTTGCACACCTCCGTACCTCACGACATCAATCAGCACTCTAGTTTTTCAACACTAACAAGCCTTTTTTTTTTAAATCAACATTATTTTAATTTTTTAAAACACATGCATATCCCAGAATTATGATTTATTTTAAAAATGTAAAACACTTACAGAAACTTATTTATTAGCGTTTACTACACAGTTAATCAGCGCTTTTATGTACGTCTTTTTTCATTCTCATACACTGATTAGTCGAGGACTGGAAAACAGCGCCTTCATCTTCTTATTTAATTTATTTTTTTTTTACTTCTCTTAGAACAAATATCAGTATTTTTGCTTCAGGCAATAATTATAAGTAAATGCAATCAGGGATCAGTTTACCTGCTGATGTCAAGTTTTTAATCTAGATAAAAGAAAGAAAAAAAAAGAAAAAGTGCTGTCTGGGATTGCTACCAAAAACGTGCATGAGGAATGTTTTTACGTGACTCGTCCAAGATTTGTAACGACTCACATTTTATTCACTACATCCGCTGCTCCAGACTCCAGTGACAGCAGGTTCAGTTTTTAAAAAAATCGTAGCAATTAGGGATTTAAAAATTGTTTCGTCTGCTGATGTGACACAAACGCTTTAGCAAAAGAAAAACAAACAAACAAACAAAAAAAAAAACGTTTACTATAGCCATACCTCGAAACGTTAGCTACGAAGGTGAGTTAACGTCTGAATCGCACTTCCTTTAGGATCTTCCTTCTAAGGTTTAAAAACCTGCTGAATCTCTTGTGGAACCAGAGTGGATTTGCAGGACAAGCTTGTGAAACGCAATATTTAAGAAACTCTTTGCTGCCTAATCCGTCAACAAACTGAGCCATCGTATGCATGAACTCCTGAAAAGAAAAAAAGAAAAAAAAATCACGTTCATTAGAGACCGCGCTTCTGGAAGGAGAAGCGAAAATATTTCCGAAGCGTCCCCGAGATGGATTGTGCGGCTCAACGTTGCACATTCGCCTGAGAAGTGACGGCTGTCAGAAATGCGCTCTCCGAGTCCTCGCAGTCCTTCCCCGAGCCCGTTCACCACCCAGGATGCTTTGCTGCACGGCCAGTTCACAGACTGGAGCATGGGCGGGGGATCGGCGGGAAGCTCGGGTGGGAGCAGCGGTGCCGACAGTGGCCCTAGCAGCCCTGCAGGTGGCGTTTCGTTACCCTCCAGCCCTTCGTCGAGCACTTACGCCCTCACTCTGACCCCTACGCATATCCACGTGCAGAAGGTTTGGCCCCGACCGGGAAAGGAAGCCCAACTCTTGCTGCCTCTCTCTGAACTATCAGGGTGTAACTGCCCCCGGGCTCCTGCCCCGCCGCTCTTTGTGCTTTATTGGTATCCAATGGGACGGAGGCGCAGGGGCGTGGCTAAACGTAGGCAAATGCGCGCTTACCTGGCTGAGACGAGAGCGGAGGCGGAGAAATGGAACACAGCTGTGCAGTGCCTGCTGAGAGGCATCGATATCAGCGTCTACACAGGTGTGTGTACGTGTGTGTGTGTGTGCTTAAACAGACATTCCATATGCTTCATTACTATGCTTCATAAAACATGCTCGCCTTTTTCTAGAATTCAGCAAAAGTTTGTTGCCGCGCCGACGTCGCCTGCTGCTATTGGTCAATCCGTACAGTGGGCGGGGTTTAGCGATGCAGTGGTGTCAAACACACATTTTACCAATGATCAGTGAAGCTAACATCAGCTACAACCTCATACAGACAGGTACATCCGTGTTTGTGTATGTGTTTATATTGAAATTATTATACAATTTAAATATAATTGTCTATTATTTTTATTTTGATAATTTTTATAATTATAATGTTTTACTTTATGTTTTTTCATATCCATAACAATTTTCCACTGAACTGGGTATTTGTGCTGTGTTGCGTGTTAGAGCGGCAGAATCACGCCCGCGAGCTGATCAGCGAGATCTCTCTCCACGAGTGGGACGGCATCGTCATCGCCTCTGGAGACGGACTTCTACACGAGGTCCTGCTCACTTATGAAAAACGAACGGGATTCATTCAAAAGCTCAGCATATCTACACTTGTTAATGGTTATTACCTAAAACCCGTGACATCACTGGTGCATGTTTGTTTTCCGCTCTGTACAGGTGATTAATGGCCTCATGGACAGGCCAGACTGGGAAGAAGCAATTAAAACTCCAGTGGGAATTTTACCGTGTGGCTCCGGCAATGCCCTTGCGGGCTCCGTTAACCACTATGCAGGGTAAAACACGAACCTGGCCTTCTCCTTTACTACTCCTAACTCACCTGTCCTTACCTTTACCACTGGTACTCTACCTCTCCTTACCTGCATCTCTGAAAACTCAGCTGATCGTACCTCTAACTGCATCACCTCATCTATCTGTAACCGTAGCTCTACCTGCAGTAACCTTACCCTTCTGGTGTCTCGACCCAGCCCCACTGTACCTGGAAAAACAGGTCTCTTAACGAAGTCACATTATTTGCTGCCACTTTTCATTTGATATCAGCTCACTAACTCACCTGATATTATTTGTAACTGGTGTTATTAATATTTTATATCTATACGACTCATATAGTATTACCTGTAATACCTGATTATCTGATATTTTCCTGAACTAGTTCAACTCATACTGTATTACTGGTGGTAGCTTATGTACCAAGTGCACTCATATTGGCTCACCTGATATTACCTTTAAAGGGCACATATTATTGCAAAATTAAATAGTTTGCATATTCACATAGGTCTCCAGTGTATGCATGTGTGTGTGTGTGTGTGTGTGTGTGTGTATGTATACAGAGAACAAAAATGTGTGAGAAAAACATCACCATCTTTTTTCCTTTTACTATTTTTCTTCCCAAATGTGTTTGGGGGAGGCGGCGCGGTGGGTTAGTGGTTAGCTTAGTGGGAGGTGTCGCCTTGCACCACCAGGGTCCGGGTTTGATTCCTGTCTCTGTGTTTGCATGTTCTCCCTGTGTTTGGTGAGTTTCCTCTGGGTACTCCAGTTTCCACCCACAGTCCAGAGACATGCAGATTAGCCTAATTGGTGTTGTCAAATTGCCCGTAGTAGGCGAATGAGTGTGTGTGAGTGTGTGTGTGCCCTGTGATGGATTGGCACCTTGGTGTACCCTGCCTCGTGCCCTGAGTCTCCTGGTATAGGCTTCTGGCTCCCCACCACCCTGTATACAGGATAAACCGGTATAGACTATGAGTGAGTGAGTGTTTGACTGTATTCTGATTGGCCAGACAAATGCATTACCACAAAGGGAAGTGAAGTGTCTGGAGCTCCTTGCATTTAAAGCGTCAGACAGTGAAGCAGTGTGTTTAAAAAATGAATGAACAAAAGGAATTTCAGGGATGATTTAAGTGGTATTTTAGCTGGAACACATTTTCTCACTCATATATTAACTTGTTGAGTACCTTTATAAGTCACCTGGCCTTGACTACACTTTCTCTTTGCCTTTCTTTCTCTCAGATTTGACATGTGCCTTCGCGAGCCCCTCCTCATCAACTGCTGCTTCCTGCTCTGCCGGGGCGGAGTCCGACCCATGGACCTGGTGTCCGTGACGACTAGTCCATCTCCTTCATCCGCGTCATCCAATCAGAATGGACGACCCTCGCCACCCAAAAGACTTTTCTCTTTTCTGTCTGTAGCCTGGGGCTTTGTTTCAGACGTGGACATCGAGAGTGAGCGCTACAGAGGGCTCGGTTCTGCTCGATTCACACTGGGAACACTGGTGCGTTTAGCCTCTCTCCGCTCCTATAAGGGCCGCTTGTCTTATTTGCCCCCTGGAGGGGCAAGTTTCACCCCGGAAGTGCCCTCGCAGACTCCACATCGACCCCTTTCCCGCAGCATCACCGAAGGACTAGAAGGATACTGCAGAATGCCGATCCATCGCACCTGCTCTGATATGGGCCTCAGCGAACAGAGGAGCCTCCAAAAGGGGGATAGAGAAAGGGAGAGGGAGGAGAGAAACAAGGAGAGGGAGAGAAGAAGAGCGAGAGGGAGAGGTCGTGGGAGAGGGAGAGGAGTGGTGAGGGCGAGCAGCCTTGCTGAGGACAGAGAAAGAGAGATGGAGGCGGAGGAGAAGATGGAGGAAACATCTGGGTCCAGTGCCACCTCTAATGGAAGACTGGACACTAACGAGGAGGAGGAAGAAGACGACAGCACAAGAAATATGACAGAAGAGGAATATGATGTAGATGAAGGAAAAGAGGCGGACGAGAAGATGGAAGGCACATCCGGGTTTAGTAAGGAGTCAAGCGAAAGACAGGAGTCTGAGGGGAATGAGGACAATTCCACAAATGAAAAACTAGAGGACGAGAGACGGAATGGTGTAGAAGGAGCGAAGGATTTAAAAAAAGAATATAGCGCAGATGAAGGAAGAGAGGAGGACGAAGAAGAGGCATATTCAGACCCAGACCGGCAAAAGGCGGTTCGTAAAAACTCCGCCCCACCCAGTCAGATTGCTACCGCCTTCTTTAGTCGGCCGATCGGAGCAGATTCTGATCAAGTAGAAACCCCGGCAAATGAAAGAGAAGATGAGGACCTGAACAGGAATTTTTTCCATGGTGGTGCGTTTCCAGCGGACCCTGGACGAGAGCGATCCCTCACCATTTCCTCACCCTTCCGTCGTACTCGGTTTTCCCTCTCTAAACCCAAAACCTCAGCAGACCAGAACAAGAACCAGAAACCAAACGCTTCTAAGCCCCGCCCTCTTTCCCTTCTTCACCAATCCAATTCGAACTCCCTACCACCCAAATTCCCCCCACATTCTATATCTCTGTCCCCATCCCCTCCTTCATCGCCAACTAATATAGGCCCAAATATTTCCGGCTCCTCATCCTCGTTCTCCTTTGATCTGACCCACCCTGGTAGACTTCTTAAGCCACGCCCCCAGATTACCTCCCCTGTGGATCCACCCCCTCAAGATGACCTCTTGCCCCCCCTTGATCAGCCGTTGCCCACTCGGGATTGGGTGACGATTGAGGGCGACTTTGTTTTAGTACTTGCTATCTACCAGTCGCATCTGGGCGCTGATTTGTTTGCAGCGCCGCATGCAAAATTCGACGATGGACTCATTCACCTGACTTTTGTAAGGGCTGGGATCTCACGGGCGACGCTTCTCCGCCTGTTCTTGGCGATGGAAAGAGGCACCCATCTTTCTCTAACGTCACCCTACGTGAGCCATGTTTCCGCCCGAGCCTTTCGGCTGCAGCCCCTGTCGTCACGAGGGACGCTGACTGTGGATGGAGAGCTTGTGCCCTATGGACCCCTGCAGGCACAGGTACGGAAACGACTGATCAATGTGTCATTATCATGATTATTCGTTCCAAACATTAGAATAATATGCTATATTGCCAAAATTATTTGAACACCTACGAATACCTTCTCAGAGGAGTGGAGGCTGTTATAGCAGCAGAGTGGGGACCGGCGTTGGAATGGGCTGTTTGGCAAGCATGTATAGGTGTGATGATGAGGTGTCCAAATACGTTTGCCAATATTTTGTATTCCCCATGATGCCTTATTATCCACTATCACTAGTTCCCGTTGTTGACGGTTAAAGAGTTTTTCGAAATAGTTAAAAGGTTAAAGCTTTAAATAATCTGATCAGCTTTAATGAAATCAGTGATATTAGTTCAAGTTGAAGCCCACGTACATGTCTGCCTGTCTTTCTGTACGGCAGAACTCTCTGTCTATTTCTTACTAATACGAAGAAAAGAACATTTTGTAAGGTTTAGTATCTTACGCCATGATCACTCTAAGTTGTACTTCTTGCGTCATCAGCAAGTAGATTATTAAATCTGGCACATAACTCTGCATAACATCACATTTACTCAACATTTTGATTTTACCACATAACACTTGGCTCTCAGTTCAGGTATTTTATGCGTCCTCCCCTCAGACTGCTGCGGATATGTTTGCTCTAATGACCACGGTCTTAAACTACCCGCAGGAAGAATAAGCTTACAATTCTGAAGGTTCAGAATTCATAGTCTATTTGAATTTTTTCAAATAGCCATGCTGTGTCTATATACTGTAAACTATCGCGCTGATTGTTTCTGTTAAGTGACGCATATGGCCACACCCACTTCCAGGGGGAAAAGCTCTATATTTGCCCCAAAACAAAAAGCGCTGGATACGCTTATACTTAATATTTAGGTTTAATTTATGGTGCAGATTTAACTTTAGACAAATACCGAAGGATTGGCAAAGTTTCATTAAACTCTGTCCAGACAGTTTTGTGTCATGCTGTGACAAATTCGGCTGGACAGACATACAAACATACAGACTGGTTTCTGGTCCTCCAATGTACAGTATGAAATGTAAAGATATCATTGAAAGAGTGCGTTCAGACCAATGTATAGACAAAACCTTGTCTTTATATAGATAGTACAGCTGTAACACACAGTAACACACAGTCCTGGGCTGTGTCCTGAACCTCGTCCTGCTAAATAGTGCATTACATCAAAACAGAGCAGCTACTATGGAACTTTCTATTTCAGCCACTGCCTGAGGTTGCCTCCCAACCCACACTCTAGTGCGACAAAATTGGACATCCAGTTGCCGGGGTGCTATTTTGATCCTATTATGTTAAATCATGCAGTTTTGGATGTACCCCAAACCCAATGGATTTCAAAATAACTATTTTTGTGGTGTTTCCATTTGTTTTTAATCTTTTCCACTCTTTTCTTTCAGATTCATCCGTCCATGGCTCGCATCATTGCAGGAGACTCAGGAGTGAAGATCACTAGATTCTGACCTGAAACGTGGGCGGGTTATTTTACACTTTCTTTGCATTGCATAATGAGTATGCCGTCCACCTTTGAGAGAAAGAGAATGCAAGAGAGAAAGGGAGACAAAAACTTGAATATAGCCAGCAGCATCAACAAAAGCAATAGCTTTTAATGGAAATTGTTTAAAAGGGACTAGTGGATCACCAGGGCGTTTATTAAAGAGAGGACAACTGGACACTAAGATACATGTGGAAATAGTAACTACTGGTAAATCTAGGTGATATGGAAATTTCTTTACAAGTGTGCTCGAGCACGTCATGTTCCAGTTTTTTCCTGTTGAAGTAGATGATGAAGTTTTCCTGCCATATTACACACAAAGAGATGGAGATGGCCTAGCTATCAAGACGTACCAGTCTGCCAACTTTGCAAAAGAAAAAAAATGGCCTTTTTACACCCCCATATTTCCTCTCGTTTTCTTTTGATTATTTCCTTTATTCCGGGTAAATGTTTAATGATGGCTCACTTTCCCCAAGTTCTGCTTCCTCTGTAATCATTTTCCCAGATTTCCCAATCTTCCAGGATTTGTCACCTCTTTAAGCACCACCCACTTTCTTTATTCCTGACATTTCTTGTAGATGATCTTTTCCATCCAGTTAAATGCCTCTCTTCTTATTATCTTTTCTGATCTTGCATGGCCTTCTTAACTGTTACTCCCGTCTGTTCCTATCCTCTCAAATTTAGGGTCATGCACCAGTCAGCCAAGCTTTCCTTCCGTCACTGTTTGATTAACAAAACCTTTTGTGTCTTTTAAGCCTCATCCTGTGGTTTTACCCCATCTTTCCTCGCCACCCACATTCTGGCTGCATCCCACTAATTTACCAAGTGCCTCGTCCTTTTTCTTTTTTTTTTAACCATGCCACAGCTCCTGCTTCCTTTTCCTTCCTTTGTCTTTCCCCTATGCCTTTCTTCTTCTTGCTGCCACATTTTGGGCCAAGCCCTAACCTAAACTAACTGAGCCCGTCCTCATACACTACACCTTTTACCTTACAAAACCAGTTGGCCCTCTTAAGCTCAGTCAATTCGTCCACACCCAATTCAGGGATGGGTAACCATTAATGCAAGGTGAATACCACCACCCATTTGGGCCACACATCTTAACGCCGCTGACATTTGCAAGGGCGGAAATAGATCAACTTGTACTCTGAAGTCCAAGACCTCTTTAGGTTAGGATCCATCCAAGATGTTTTGTAATAAGCATCAACGAGGACCATAGATAAATGTGCATACTAAATGACGTCTTAGGTAGCCTATGTTCGAGCGTAGTCTGGGGTCTTAGGTGAGAGTAGCTCACTATTAGGCATGTGCCCATAATCAGTCATACGATATATCAGGCTATGTTGTATAATACAAATCATGTTAGGAAGGACACTTGGCTCTTATGTTCCACACTGAATTATTTAACCTTTATAAAATAAATATGGCACTATCGAGTGCAAATAATTTGATACCCGTCATAATGACAGCGGCCTTCTGAAGGCCATTGTTTTGGATGAGTTTAAAAGTGTCCTTACCAGAACTACACCCCCCTAAAAAAGGCATTAGAAAAGTTGCTTTTAGCTATATTTTTAAAATCCTACATCATGGTAATATCGTAAGCTTCGATAATCAGCACATGTCTAGTTGATCGTTTTAGGTCTATAGGATGCAGCCATTTAATGGCGTTTATTCTGATATTAAAAAAATATCTTTTATTAGTACATTTGCCTGATTGTTTAAGCAAAAGCATGCAATGCTGATGTTCATGTGAGGTAATGCAAGTTGCACAATTGCTAAATTTTTCCTTTTTTTTTATCCAATCTGAAATCCATCAGAAAACTTTTTGCTAATTGAAAAAAACATTTAGCCACTTGTTTAATTTATTGGTTTTATTAATGCAGTTTGATTGAAGGTTGACGCTTTGTTAAGAAAATGTTTGATGAGAAAATAAAATTAGAATTTTATTCTTAAAGGATAAAATATTTTAAACATACAGTACAAATTTAAACAAAAAACAGTAAACAAATCCCCCTCCCCCCAAACAAAACACCGGCAAGAAAAATCTATGTCATAATGTCTTTATATTTTTTCTTTTTTTGACAAAATAAAATGATATTCGGAGCAAGAATATAAAAAAATCTATTACATTGAAATATTAATTGTCATCAAATGAAAAGAAAACATATATAGTTGTCGCGTTGTCACGGATTTTATCATTCAGCCCTTTCTGGTGTATGAAGTTTAGGTTCCACGCTGGAGCTTCGAGGCCAGCATAGCTAAGACTAGGTATCTCATTCATAGCTGGCTAGTTGTTTCAAAAAATATTTACAAGCTACATAATGTAAGTTATGTACCTCCCGCCCCCCCACACACACACTTTTTTCTGAACAAAAATTTTCGACCTCTGGTAAGATTTACCTGCATAACGTCCAATTTGTAATAGCTACATTTGCCCTTGTGGCTCCAGCGTTGAACTAAAGACACAAACTTGTCTTGATTGATTGCATTTGGAATGAGTAGGCATGGTGTATATTTCAGGGTTTGGTTTCGTTTTTGTTCCAAAAATGTGGATTCATGGAATCCTGGGCTTAGCGTTGGGCTGTGTTTTATTTCATTTGTTGGACCATTGCTTTAGAGCAGCTTAAGACACTTGAGTAGAAATCGAACTGCTGCTTGGTTTCCTGATGCCAGTTATGATGTCTTGTTAATAGATGCTTGTAATAAAATTGTAATGATCACTAATAGTAAATGTTAAATAAAAAAATATATATAATGTACAGTTCATAGTTCTGTATAAAAATGTCTTGTTTATTTCAAGGAATAAATTTAACTACGAAATGTGTGGCGCTTTGTTTATATATATATATTTTGTTTTGTTAATATCTAGATGTCTGTATCCATGCTAACTTATTGCAGGTTAGCCATTTGTCGTAGCATACGAAAACTTGAAAGTAATGTTGTATATAGCTGATAGTTGAATATGAAGCAAACATGAGTTCTACTGTAGCAACAAAGACGAGGTGTGAATGTCAACATGCTTAAACTACGGCAGCCCACAAGAGCCAAATCTCCACTCTTCTATTTTTACACCTCGCAGTGTTGACTCAGGAATGCTGTGCTTTTGTCCGGCCCCAAAACAACAAAAAGTGGTGGAAGTTTTTGGTCTTTTGTAGGAATGTGGGGTAATTATCGGCCAGGAGGAAGTGACATAAACATGGCAGTGATTCAGCAGACTTCCTGTAGGAGAGTTGGAGCAAAGTTATCAGACTCTTTATGGAGTTGTAAATACGGAAGCCCATGTCTCGGCCTCACTTCCTGTCCTCTGTCTACCATCTCATGGCAACGTGCACTGAGGAGCGAGTGGAACACAATCAGAAATCACTATTCAATAACATTGACTTTTCAAATGTAACTTCAATACTTCAATGACACGTTGCACGCTATACAGTAGCTCTAGGTGGTTGGGGTTGCTGTTTGGTAATCTGCCACAAGCACACACGATAAACTGTGGTCCTGTGTCTATTATCTCCGCTTCTCTACGCCTTTCCCCCCTCGCTATCAGCCCTGCTAAGAAGTTTCTTTGGTCCACAGGATCTGAGTCCAAAAACAACAACCTACAATAGAAGGATAAACTTAGACTGGGATCTCATGGGATCGCTTGAGGGCACGCTTTTATAGAAAACCAAGTAACAACATGAACTAACTGGTATCATTTTAGGGGGGAAATTTATTTTTTTGTGCTTTTAGAGTTATGTTTAATATTGTGGAAGAATCTGGTATATAAATAACACAACACAACATCCTCTCAATACAGCAAAATTGTATATATTTCTTTAATTATGATGGGAACTACACTGTTACAGAAAATCACCACCTGATGAGTTAGCTTTAATCGCTAAATAGTTGAGTCATGAGAGGTCATTTACAAAACAATTGTAAAAAAAAGTTACAAATAAAGAAGAGTCTCCATTTTACAATTCATCCACACGAGTCTTTAACATGACTTTTGATTTGAAATAAAAACTTTTTTTAAATTACATTTTTAAGTATATATATATAACAAAATGGCGTCGTGAACTTCGTGCCCTTACCAAGATGGCCAACAGCAAAGTACGTTTTACATTTATGTCCACCCCCCCAATGACGCAACATCCGGGATCACTTAGACTCCTCCGTTGTCTAGAAACCTCCCTGGCTTCCTTTTACCCCGCCTTGTTGTTTATTTATTTATTTCCTTTTAATTTAAGAGGGTATATTTTATATATCCGTCTTTTTTTCAGCGAGTGAATGACAGTCGGCTCTGATACATTTATGCCTAAGAGCAAAGCCCCGAAAATGGACGACCTGGACTATAGTAAGTCAGCCTAAAGAAGAGAAAAAATGTGTATGCTTGGACGGTGTCTTGTAACGTTATTGTTTAACGTAGCTGAGCGAGCTAAAACGTTAGCATGCGCTTTTTTGAATTTCCACCGTATTTCCCAAAACTCGCGCTGTGATTGGTGGGGACTTTGGGCTCACCGTCTGTCCACCAATAGAAGCACGCGATTTTGTCTCTACGAGCCAATTGTCTTTAATAGGGCGGGGATTGCTGAATACGGATGGGAAATAAGTCTACCGACGTTGGCTAATCAATGCATTTTGTTTTTACCTCTCTTACTTTCCCACACCCACATATAAACAGTTTAATGTTTTTAGTTAGATGTATTATTGTGCCAGATTCGGTCATGGGTCACCGTATCAGGCGTTTTTCCTTTACATTTTATACATGTGCTAACAAGCTAGCAACACGTCACATATGTGTTTGTGTCTCGCGCTTTGTGCTTGGCATCCATTCCTGTCATTTATGGTATTATTATTATTATTATTATTAATAAAATGCTTACAATTACCACAATCATGATGACATTTAGAGGGAATTTACTCTTTTTTAAAAAAGATATAAAGTAAAACAAGTGTTTACTGACAGTAAGATGCATTAGCTCTCAATCTTTTTAAAAGAAATGTCCGTTATTTAAAAAAATTTCACCATGACGTCATTAAAATATCTGTGTTATAAATATGTTATAAATGTGCTATATGTGTAAAACGTGAAGAAATGCCACACTGCTGTGTGTCTTCCTCTGTATACGTGAAACACGTGCCTCAAGGCCATTATATTTAAATGTTGTAGTCATGATCAGTAATTACAGGAATGACAGATGCACACTTCTTCTTTCTTTTTTTTTAACGGGATGTGAAAAGACCCTCGGGTCATATTTTTTGGCATGACGTGGCTTGCAAGCGTGCAAGCAGAAAGAGTTTTTTTCCCTGTACGAGTCAGAAATGATCCGCACCCTGGCTGTATAATTTCATAATTGAAACACTTTGCCCGCCTGTCAACAAGCTTTTGTTTTAGGCTTGTCTGCGAGACAAGAGTCAGAGTGAAGACAGCGGTCACAAATGCACCGCTGTCTTCACTTCTTCATCAGAAGTTTATATTCGCCCTCGTAGGACCGCTTTCAAGTCGAAAGTGCGGGCAGAAGTTTGTGGACGTGCACCATCGCATGAGATCAAGACGCTCCTGGTTAGCGGTCATCTGCGTTTAATCAGAAGCTTCAGCTCTTTTAAGCGTCTAACTGTAACGAGCACTGTTGATTGTTGAACCTTTTTTTTATAACGTTCCAATACTGACCCTTGAGAATCCTAGAAAACTGTAAACGTTGATGAATTTTTCAGCTGATGGTTGACTTTTGAACTTTTTCTTGGTTGGTGATTAAGGATGTTTCCGTTCCGTACTCTGCCGTTTACTCTCGGGCTCGTAGCGATGAATCCGTGTCCCATCTCCAGTGTAAATTTCTTTAAGAAACTTTCACCTTCCTTAGAGAATCGGTCCAAATTTTGTTTGCAGATATACAAATTGTGTTTATTCTCTTCCCGGAGTCGTTTCGGTACCAGGTACAACATCAAACAAAAAGAATCACTGCACGCTGCACTTCATTTGTGCGGCATCCATTTTTGCTTGCACTGCAGTTACAAATGAACTGATGTAACACGTTCACACCTGACTGGGGAGACAGTAGCCTTGAAAATAAAGCGCAGATAAGACGGTGCCGCCAACAGCAGTTTTAATATAATCGGATAATTTTTGATTCCCCCCATGTATTATTCGTTTCCCCCATCAGTCCCGGCTGATCTGAGTCCCGAGGAGCGAGCGGAGCTGGAGGAGATCCGTCGGAGGAAAGGAGCGCTCCTGCTGGAGATCCAGAGACTGCGGGAGGAGCTGCGGGAGGCCATGATGGAGGTGGAAGGGCTGGAGAACAGCACCGAGGGCAGGTCAGAGGGCGCGGCGTCGATTTTAATGCCAGTGAAGTAACCGAATGTGTAACCCGAAAATAAATAACGTTTGTCTGTCCGCAGCAAAACGCTCCAGAAGAGCCGGCATGTGGCGATGGGGAGGAAGAAGTTCAACATGGACCCCAAAAAGGTGACGAGGGTTTTTTCGTGGTTGCTAGGAGACAGTACAGATTGTTACGTATGTTTTAGGGAACGTCCGGTTTAACTGAGAGAGGCTCACCTTGCAAGTAAAAAATAAATAAATAAATGAATGTGTGTGTGTGTGTGCGCGCGTGAAACTTGTTGTTGTGCTCTCAGGGTATTGCGTTCCTGGTGGAGAACGAGCTGCTGCATCACACCCCGGAGGATATCGCGCAGTTCCTCTATAAAGGGGAGGGGCTTAACAAAACGGCCATCGGAGACTACCTGGGAGAGAGGTACATCCCGATATATACACACACGCGCACACACTACAAGCTCTCCCTGTCTAACATCCGACTGTCTCTCTTCTTCTGTGTCTGTCTGTCTCAATTTGTCTGTCTGTCTTTCTCTCTGTCTCACTCTCTTTTTCTTTCCCTCTATCTGCCTACCCTGCTATTCTTTTTTCTTTTTTTCTGACTGTCTCTCTCTCTCTCTATCTGTCTCTCTCGCTCTGTGTCTGTGTGTCTATCTTTCTGTCTCTTCCCTGTCTGACTTTTTCTTTGTCTGTTTTTTTGTCTTGCTCTTTCATTCTCTCTCTCTCTCTCTCTCTCTCTCTCTCTCTCTCTCTCTCAGAGATGAGTTCAACATTCGGGTGCTGCAGGCGTTCGTCGATCTTCACGAGTTTACAGATCTCAACCTGGTTCAGGCTCTCAGGTAAACACTTTCTACAGGCTGCAGAGGCTGTGTGTGTGTGTGTGTGTGTTTGTCTTATATGTGACGCTTCCTGTGTGTGTTCCAGGCAGTTCCTGTGGAGTTTCCGTTTGCCCGGTGAAGCCCAGAAGATTGACAGAATGATGGAAGCTTTTGCACAGAGATACTGTCACTGCAACCCCGGAGTGTTTCAGAGCACCGGTAACACACACACACACACACACACACACACACACACACACAAGGGTTATTAGTCTGGGTTTCTCCTGAATCTGGTTTGTTGCGTCCTTACACTGTGTGTGTGTGTGTGTGTGTGTGTGTTATTTCAGATACCTGTTACGTGCTGTCGTTCGCCATCATCATGTTGAACACCAGCCTGCACAACCCCAACGTCAGGGACAAACCCACCGCCGAGCGCTTCATCAGCATGAACCGCGGCATCAACGAGGGGGGGGACCTGCCCGAGGAGCTGCTCCGAGTGAGTGAGATATAAAGATGATAAAGTGGTTAACTGTGTTATTTTTCGGCGAAGTTCATCAATGAAACATTATGAAATAAAGTAATGACTTGTACATGCATCCTGTTCTTGGTTTGAGTAGGTAAAACTTAATTTTGTCGTAATTAACTCAGATTGGCAAAAGGTGTGTAAAGCTGAGCTACTTGAGTGCCGCGCTCCTGGAGGGCTGTGATTGGTCGAATGGTGAGGTCGCATCTGATTGGCCAAAGAGTACGAGTGACCCCCGTTGCTGCCAGCAAAGTCTCAGAAATAGACACACACAAATCCAGGGATATTCACACACACGAAAGACGATTTTCACATTCACAGTCCATGATACACTCGCGAATT
>JAOVVA010000048.1:1302867-1314835 GCA_028565275.1 Leiocassis micropogon | reverse complement strand
ACATTAGCTAGTGCCTTACAATTTTCTGTCAAACATTAGCTAGTGCCTCACAATTTTCTGTCAAACATTAGCTAGTGCCTTACAATTTTCTGTCAAACATTAGCTAGTGAATTTAGATTTTCTGTGAAATGTTAACACTCACAATTTTCTGTCAAACATCAGCTTGTGAATTACAAATGATTAAGCTAGCAATTTAGTTTTCTTTCAAACAATCACTGATTATATTTCCTATAGCCAATAACAACTGTCTTCTAGTCAATTACAAACTTTCCTCAAATGTTAGTTAGATATTGCTATTTTCCAAATTTTGTTAGCTACATTACAATATTATCTGGAATGAAATCTGAAGTGACATTAAGTGTCCATTAAATAATTAAATCCGTTAACTGGATCCATACTTTTTTCAAACATTACTAGGTGAATTAGATAACTGTCAAAAGTAGCTAACTAAATGCAATGATATTTTCTTAAACATTGCTTGTCGCTGGAGTGGAGACGACTGTAGTGTGCTTCACGCTCTGTTGCCTCTCTAGAACTCTAACATGGAGATTTGTAGTTGTGCCTTGATCCATTATGGATATATACATATCCTCTATTTTATATAGATTTCATATGACATAACTTGTCTTGGCCTTCTTTGTCCCGTTGATGTATTTAGTGAATGTAAACATAACTATATGATAATATTCTGAAAAAAAGTAGAGTACGTCAACTTCTGAAGGTTTCAGGAAGTCAAAAGTGTTAACGGACTGATTTGTTGGTATGTTTTCTTGCTGAGGAACGGTTGTTGAGATGATGATGGTTAAATGGATGTAGATTTATGTTCAGCATATAGTATTGTGCAAAAGTCTTGACCACGGCTTCTAAACAGCCAGACTTTCTTGTATTTTAATGTAGTCTTTAGGAATACGTCTCCAGGCTTCCTGAAGGACTTTTCTACCCTGTACCTGAGCAGTTTCAGAGGAATTTTTTTGTTTGTTTGTTAAACCACAACGTGGCCTATGAATCATTTAAGCTTAAATCACACCTAACATAAGGCATGAACCAGTGAGAAACAGGTGTAGATGATGACAGATGATCAGGCCGGTGATTAGTGAACTGCTGAGTGGTTGGAACAGATGAGAGGGGAAATGAGGTCGCTGCTGAGGTCGGTACAACCCGTTTTTAGGCTCTTTGCAGCCTGTCGCAGTAGTTCCCATTTCTTTTATTTAATCTATGTAATTTTAAGGCCGTTTTGAACAGTGACAGGGAAAATACATTCTCTAATAAGTGGCAGATGTCTGGGGAGGTGTGTAATATTTACATGAAGTTAAATGTGTTTGATGAAGATTTATGAAGTGTAACAGTGTGATGTTCACTTGAATAAGCCAAATTCATATTAGAGTTATTGAATACACACAGATATTTGGTGAAGTTTGTGAATGTTAAAGCTTTAAAACATGTGATGTTTCAAAAAAGTAAAGCTATATGTTGTATCGAGTGTAACGTAAATGTTAAGTACGTGCTCAGGCCAGCGGGGACTTCGGAAAGTGATCAAGAAAGCTTTGGGAAAGTGCGTGTGTGTTAAAGGAGGTAGAATTTGACCTTTCTCTTTATTGGCGAGAGCTGCAAACAATGACAGTTTCTTGTAGTCTGTTTATTTATACATTTATGTAACCATTGTCCCAAACGTCCTTAACGTCCTGTAAATCAACATGCTTGTGTGAGTGAGACGGGGGAAATTTTGCTATAGCTGGAACATTCAGTGTGATGTAATTCGTAAGGATAATTCTAAAATCTGTGGTTCTACTGAGTGTGTAAATGAAATGCTTATTACAAGGGGTGTTCAAGTCAAAGCGGGACTTTTGATTGTGCAGAATGACATCACAGTTATGAAAGTAAAAATTCCCGTATCCCAGTGTTTCCCTAGTGCTTGGATACCATCAAGGTAGAAAGTTTTCTCAATACGGCAGAGCCATGATCGAACTGCCTGCTTCACGTCTAAAACGCTGGACTCCCAGGAACTCCTTTAATTTTCCCAAATCAGTGGAGTGAGGTCAGGACTGTAAGGGGGGGGTTGTGGCAAAAACTCCCAGCCGAGTTCCTTTAACGTGCAAGTGGTGCTGGTGAATGATTGTGTGTACAGTTCACACAGACAGATGCACCTCTTCCGCCAGTTGGCAGCAAGTTTTGTCAGTTTCCAAGGATCCAGCGATCCACGCGCTGAATGTTCACGCTTATTCATAGACGTAAGGCCTTCTTTAAAACGTCTGCACCGTTCAAATGTTTTTAGTGCGGCTAAGCTTCTCATCAACTAATAGCTTGTGTAAATAGCTTTTAGGCCTTCATTCACAAGAAGTCCTGGTTTGACTTGGACACTATTTGTAATTTTCACATCTCCAGACTTTTTATACAAAAAAAAAAATCACTTAATTTTAAAGCAAGTGTAGAGTAAACGTAATTTAATTCTTTGACGTTGTTTGTATTTTAGGTTCCTTTTCACTTACGAAAGCAGTGAGCAGTTGAATTGAAATAATTGGAGCCACTCTTTGGATGTTTATGTCTCATGAGCCCATACTGTATTCAGTTCTATGCTGTGTTGTCACACAAGAATGTTCTGCTTTTTTGCAATGTGATTAAAATTTGTATAAGAAAATAAGGTAAAAATATGTAATGAATTGTATTTTTTTTTTTTTTTTTCAAATTTGGCACATGCATTATATATAGTGTGTGCATTTGAAATTTATCTAAGCCTGAAACCTTTTGACTTTGAAATATTTGTTTTATTTTTAGTCAGACTTCATTGTGACTGTTTAGTTTTCCTGAAACCTGTGCCGAAATCATTTAAAACGAGCTAAACGACTGAATGTTCTGTCTCTGAAATGTATTTTCCTCTCTGCTGTACCTACAAAACTTTCAAACGTTTCTCGTCATTATAGCGCACATTTTTGTAGTCAGTATCTTTTAAAGGAATTACTGTGATTGCGGACTCTTCTACCCTTTGCTCTTCAGTATTACTATGAAATATATATATTTTTCCTTTTTTTTTTTTTACAAGAACTTAGTTATTTTAGTACAGAAAATGAAACTTATCAGTATTAATTAAAACAGAGTCAGATATTATTGATATGTTTTGTTTTAATATTGACGCTGATTATAAACTCATTACTGCTAAAAGATTATTAAACGTATTAGCCACTTGTACAGTCTTGTGTTACGGTGTGTGTGTGTGTGGCATCATGATGTTCATCAGCTAACATGCTGTTTATGTAAGAATTCAAATAAAAAGAACTGAATAAATCTCAATCAACCTCAAACTTTTATTTTAATATTATTATTATACAAATGTTATATTCAAAACACACTGGTGCTGTTTGAGATTAATACTGTGATTGCTGAAAATAAAAATTTACAGCTGCACTCGAGCTGAGCTGTGCGATTTAATCAATCTCGGCAAGGTTGGTTGATGGGTTGGTTGTTGGTTGATTCAATTAATCGATTACTTACAAACAATAACAGTTTATCCTTGCAGAGTTAATCTAAATATTATTTCAACGTTCATTTTTATATTAGTGATTTTTTTTTACTTTGATCTAATTTTCTGGTCAAGCTTTTCACTTTCGTGTGTGTGAGATAAATAAAATTTTTCCTCTTTTTGAGTTTATGAGCACTTGGTGCAATATCGCCACCCACTGGACTGGAGTGTGCAGCGGACGCTCGCTTTGAACAAGATTTGAACAATCAACAATCAAGTCTCACAGCATTCCATCGCTTATTAGACACTTTTTAAAAATATATAATACTACAAAATCTGTAAGAAATAATAAATTTAAATGAATTAGAAAGGTAAAGTCTAGTGCTAATGAATTGAATCGGAAATTGTAATGCATAAAATAATTGAGAGTCCAACGATACCGCTGATTCACAGCTCTAGTCTGAGTAAATTACATCAAACAATCAAACAGATAATTCAAACACTCTCACAAAGACCATGTCTCAAAGTCCATGATTAAAAAGCTGAACTTAAACAATTCTTTTTTTTTTATATAAAGCCTTAACCTTGATTTATTGTCAGAAAATAAATGATGAATAAATGTTAAAACCAGATAAAAACCAGAACCAAAACACAGGAGCTGCTTAAATATCCGAATTAAATATAACTACGGTATCTAGAAACATTTATAAATAACTTTCAAATTATTCAAAAATACCCAAAGTGTGCAAAACCTACAATAGATGTAGGAGTGTTCTTCTCCATACGTTGACATAAAATTAAGGAGAAACGAGCGCTCGTGTTAAATAAAGTATATTTATTGAGAGACACAGATGACAGAGAAACACAACGTTCGACAGGGAGAGATCTGTACAGGTTCAGGGCTGCTTTTGTTTGCTGTTGCAGTTGTATTTTACATATTTTTCAGCCAGTCCAGGTTTCTGCCCTGTGGGTCACACGGGTGAGCGGGAACATCGGGCATGTTTCCATCATCTCGCACAGGAACTGGGGAAGAAAAATAAATAAATAAATAAATAAATGGAGTAAGAGGTAAAGAGAATGAACATACAGGACATGGGAAAGTCAGTGGTGCTGTGTTTTTGTGTATAGATTTCTTTTTGGGATTACGGTCTTAGAGGAAGAGCAGAACTCACCTGGGTAGTTGTACGGCGTTGCTTTGTTCAACATGACCGTGTACTTGGTGTACGGGCTCACCAGGGGCAGGATCAGCGCTGCACAAACAATTTATTAAATATATATACATATATAATCAACAAGGAACATTAATGGTACTGGTGGATCTCCAGCGTAAGTATCTTTTATTAAATGTTAACGTATCTTTCAGGCGCCCCCTACAGGTAGCAGGTAGTGATGTCGCGTATGACACCGATATTATCTCATCTTTACAATACATGAAGAGGGAGAATGCGCACAACAAACTTTTGGTTCTTTTTATACTATGTCGATGATATTCAATAAGGCCCTCAAGCTACCTCATAAACCCTGAATTCTTGTTTTATATACACTATATACAGTACCTTGCAAAAGCATTCATACCACTTGGACTTTTCTACATTTTGTCACGTTACAACCACAAACGTAAAGGTATTTTATTAGGATTTTATGTGACAGACCAACACAAAGTCTTGCCACAGATTCTCAATTGGATTTACCTCTGGACTTTGACTGCTCTGCTCTAACACAGGATCATGTTTTGATCTAAACCATTCCATTGTAGCTCTGCCTGTATGTTTAGGATCGTTGTGAACCTCCGCTCCAGTCTCAAGTCTTTTTAAATCTCTAACAGGTTTTCTTCTAAGGTTGCCCTGTATTTGGCTCCATCCGTCTTCCCATCAACTCTAAACAGCTTCACTGTCCCTGCTGAAGAAAATCCACCATACACCATGATGCTGCCACCACCATGTTTCATGGTGGGATTCTCTGTTTAGGGTGATGTGCAATGTAAGTTGCATTTAGGCCATAATTTGAATTTTGGTCTCATCTGACCAGAGCACCTTCTTCCACGTGTTTGCTGTGTCCCCCACATGGCTTGCTGCAAACCGCAAACAGGACTTATTATGGCTTTCTTTCAACAATGGCTTTCTTCTAGGACCAGATTTGTGGCGTGCACAACTAATAGTTTTTTTTTATATTACCTAACCCTGCTTTAAACTTCTCCACAACTTTATCCCTGACCTGTCGGTTGTGTTCCTCCGGCTTCATAATGCTGTTTTTTCACTAATGTTCTCTAACAAACCTACAAGTGCTTCACAGAACAGCTGTATTTATACTGAGATTAAATTACACACAGGTGGACTCTATTTACTAATTAGGTGACGTCTGAGGCAATTGATTCCACTGAGGGTTTTAGATAGGCGTTTCAGAGTAAAGGGGGCTGAAGATAAATTCACGCCACACTTTCCAGATTTTTATTTCTAACAAAAAAATATATATATTTTTGAAAACCATTTATCATTTTCCTTCCACTTAACAATTATGTGCCACTTTGTCTTGTTCTATCACATAAAATAAGTGATAGAACAAGGCACTGTACTGTAGCTCCTGCTTCCCATGTTAGGGTCGAGTTGCTACACACACTTTGTCCACTAGAGGTCAGTAAAACTAGCTCATAAATGGAGCTTCGTAACCTAAACCTTTTTATGAAACCTCCTAACAAGACACCTAAACAAGGCTTCCTCTCCTCATCACTATCAGCAGCATGGATTTAATTTTTTTTCAGGTTATATGAAATAAAGATTGCTCTAATCAGCTGTAAGTATGAGTCTCTAAGCTGATTACTGACCGGCGATACCGAGGCCACAGGCTGCCGTCACCACAGGCTCCTTATTCCACGCGTTCCTCAGGAAATTCCCGACTGAAACAACAGCAATCCCGTTTTTACAGTTTATACACAATATCACACACTTAATACACTTACAGATTAACTTCCTCTTATCAAAACACAGCTAACTACACAGCACCGTCACCCTCCCAAGGTCACTCCTCCCTCCAAAACACCCAATTACACCACATTCCGATTACCCGTCATGCGTAAACCTGTTTAAAAATATAATTTTACTTCAAATACACGAATCATAACCATGCCACTATTAAATAATCGCAGGCTAGCTCGCCTTTTTAATACTTACTACCCGCCATGTTGGACGTTGTAGTTCTGTTTTCAGCTTCTAGTGGGAAATGTAGTTCGCCTCCAAGTGACGTTGTTGCTCCTGATTGGATCGAAAAGAAATGACGTATATAACACGCGACGTGCTCGAATTTGGACGAGACCGTTATTATATAAACATATGACAACGTTAAAACGCACGTATGAAACACATTTATGCCCTTTTAACGTAGACTCTATTAAAATATTTTCATTTGTAATATTTTCATTTAAATCATATTTTTTGTGTAATTTTCAATTTTATGTAAATAAATAAACAAACGCGCTGCAAAAGTGACGTATATAAAACGCGACTTTTTGTTTGCGCTTCATTATTATTTTGTTTCATTATTGCACATTTTGAATGAAAATTATATCAGACATATTCTTATTGTATCAGAAATTTATAAAATCTTGTGATTTTATTATTTTGTGTATTAGTGTAATATTTTATTTGTGAAAGTATTAAATAATTGAAGTAACGCGACCCGCATCGGAGTGACTGTAAATCCGTGACGTAATTAAAATGCGACGGAAGCCCTCTGTGCAGTTGTAGAAAAGCGGTTAACAATTATCCGATTATAAAATGAATGTATGTTAAAAAAAAAAAAAATGTTTTTCGTTAGTTGAGACATTTTAGTTAGACATTTTCGTGCTGATGAGACATAAAGCAAGTTGCAGTTTTGCTCGCTATCTGTGTTAAAAAGTAAGTAAGTCATGTTTGTGTATTAGGTCTTTGCTTGAGTCCTTGTTTATTACCATGTAAGTGAAGTAAAAATAATTACCTTGAGATAATTCTGCTGCGAATTCAGCCTAGTGCATACATATTTTTGTGTGTGTGTTTATGTTGTGTAAGATATGCATGATTATGAAAGCATTGTAAGGTATTCTGTCCTGCTGGTGGTGTTCTGTCTAGGTGGGTTCACAAAGTTTTGAGATTCTCATGCAGACGATTTGTTTGCTTTTGCTGTACATCCTCCCGTAGACGCCTTAAGACCTGGCAGTAGAATTCACTATTGACAAACTGGCCACCGATGATGAATTCTTGATGCACTCGGTCGCACTGTGGACCTGCCTCACCTTTTACGGTCGTGGAGACGATGGGCTCTTCCACTGCGAAGACTCTCGCTTTTGTCTCAGCGCCGCATGCGTAAACAAGTTTTGTCACTGATAATGATCCTCGACATGAAGGATGGGTCGCCAGAAACCTGGCGAATCATATCAAACGTCTCTGTGGTAGATTTGCCCAGTTTCACGCAGAATTTCGAGAGAAAAATTCATCATGGCCAGAAAAAACTTTGCTGTCTATGATGAAATAGCAGACGTGGTCAGAATAGCACCAGTTGCACAGCTCTTGATGTATACAGGTCAATGTCTTTTGGCACACTGACTTATGAAGGTCAGCGCTCCCTGTGACTGCGCGTGCAGCCTTGTGCTGCCATCTGTTGGCGTGTTACAGTCTCGAAACTTTTTGATACCACCTTGTATCTTTTGTGTGCTATAGATGATGGAGGATTTCTCAGGCCTGGCTTTGCCTCCTCTCTTCGGCGGTCACATCCTGGAGACCGAACTGGAGGCTGCGGGCGTTGAGCTAGTTGCAGGAGCCACCGAGATCCTGGAAAGCGGAGGAATTCCTCAGGACATAGAGAAGGACACGAGGGAACTGGACAAGAGGAAATATCAGGCTCTGAGCAAAAGGGTCAAAGAGCTGGAACAAGTGCGTAAAGATTTTTTGTTTGTTTTGTGTTAAAACAATGTGTCTATAAAAGGGTGTGATTTAAAAAATATATATATATTTTTTTTGGCTCTCACAGGTGAATGAAAGGATGCTGGCTCGCCTTCACCGTGTCCAAAGACTGACACGCAGACTGAAAAAAGAAAGAAGGCAAGCCGTGTTACAATTTACATGTTTAAAAAGCAGGATGCGGTAACACCATGACGTTGGTGTCAATCTTCACAGAGAAGTCCTGAAATATATGATTGATTATATTATTTAAAAAATGTGTTATTAGAATAAAAGATTATCACTGTAACGTAAAATTAAAAAGACTGTGTGTGTGTGTGTGTGTGTGTGTTAGGTTCCTCATGAAGACCCTGGACACGTACGGAGATGATTACAGGAACGCAGAGATAACGATACCGCTAGAGGTAAGACACGTGCTGTAACACGTAGAACACTATTAATCCTCACATACACTACACTCGTACTCATGGGTGTTTTTAACAGGATGAGGGCGGACCCAATTTAGACGGCACTCCTGGAGGAGATGATGGAGGCTCCTCCCCCTCCACCACCACCAACCAACCGGCATGCGGACCAAAGAAAAAGCGGCACCGGGTTCCCAAGGAGAAAGAGAGAGACGCTCAGGTGAGACGAAGCGCTTCAGCTTCTCTAAAGCTTTAAAATAAAAATAATAATAAAAAAAAAAGCACAAGTGTTGTCTTCTCTTTGCGTTGTAGGCAGAGTCTGAGCTGTGTGTGATGTCTGAGACACCGTTTACGGCGTTCCCGAGCCCAAATTCCCTCTCACACTGAGCTCCGGTCTGCTAAAATGTATGTTTTTAAAAAAAAGGAGGAAAAAAAAGGATTTGTTGAGGGCGTGGCCGCGCATTTCTAAGCAGATCTATGCGCAAGAAACGATTCGGATTAAAACGTAGTTCACATTTAATTCGTATTAATTAAACAATGATGCTAAACAGGCAGCTCTGAGCTTCATGTTTTTTTTTTAATTATTTATTCTTCTAAGAGTGAACGTCGCTAATTATGATTGTATTATAGTCAACTGTTTTCATCCTGAGTCATATTTTTTTATTTTTGTATTATTAATGATAAACAGATGTTAATATTGTTTTATGATGTTCTGGATAAATAAAGAAATTAATAAAATAAAAAGGTCACAATGTGTGGTTGGTTCCAAAGTTTTATTTTATTTAATTGGAAAACACACACACACGTATATATATATTTTGAGAGAGAGAGCTGGTCTATCTGTGTTTGCCGTATCGGTTGAAACGGCGGTACAGGAAGCGCAGTCTCTTCTCCAGCTGCAGTTTATCCTCCGTCATCATGCGATCTCCCACCAGCCTCTTCTTGCGTGTCAGCCGCTGGTACTCGTTACCACGGAAACCACGCAGCCACACGGGCCCCCTAATCAACTCTTTAGGGTGGGCTTTAAAATCACCTGAAGAGAACAAATTCAACAGGATCAAATTCAATCGGAATGTGAGAGTTGCTATGGCAATTAAAGCCAGTTAAGACAACAGACTGAAACAAGCATTTTGCTTAGAAATTGTTACTATGGTAACTGAAGGTGTGTACAGAGCCTTGGCTGACTGAGAGCGAGCATGCTCACCCAGAATGCCGATGTTGTCGTAGACACCAAACATGCTCCTCTTCTCTGTCCACCGGTCCACCTGCTTCAGGGTCGGGATGGCGTGCATCCGCACACGTAAACATGCTCCTAGCGTGCGCACACACACACACACACACACACACACAAACATCTGGTTTACTGAACACAAAGAGGAAATCAAACTATGAGATGTGAACTTCCAAGTCCATGTGATATGAACACACGGTATGGGACAAGAATCCAAGGTAAAAAAAAAAACTTGTTAAAAAATGAGCAAGGAGATGATGGAAGAAACGCAGATGAAATAAAACTTTTTTTGTAGAGAGATTTTGTAGAGTTGTGATGCTTTAAGAAGTCTTTTTCTGCTTTGGGCGCTATTACTTCTGAGAATGTAAAAGCTGAACTCTTGAATTTTTCCATGTGGCTAAACTAACCAAGTGCGACTGGCTTGACCACACTATGGAAATGGAGAACAGTAGTCCCTGGACAGAGGATGAGACTAAATGTCTGACAGCACTTTGTGGGGACGCATCAGTACAGACAAAGCGGGAGGGAGTGTGCAGAGACGGGGCGATATACGAGGAAATATCGCGCTGCATGCTAGCCTCCGGTGTTGTTACCATATCAACCAACGCAGGAACGTCGCCACTGTGTCAGATTTGGGCTGCCAGTCTGAACAGAGCCAAATCTGATCTAATCACTTTCACAGTATAGTGTGGACACTCAGTTCTAAAGATCAGATTAGTGAAAAGATTTGCCGAATTTGCCTGGAGTCTGAGAACAGCCTTGGAAAAATAACAGCAGAGATGAGTGCGCTCTCTCTCTCACACACACACACACACACACACACACACACACACACACGGAAGACAGAAAGATGGATAAATAGAAATAGAGAGAGAGACAGACAGATAGATATAGATACAGATAGACATACAGAAATACAGTCAGGCAGATAGAGGGATAAATAGAAATGCAGACAGACAGTTAGATAGATAGATAGATAGATAGATAGATAGATACTGTAGACAGAAATACAGAGATAGAAATATAGGTAGATAGATAGATAGATAGATATAGATGGATGGATGGATGCAGACAGAATGACAGGGAGAACCAAAAACAGCCTGATTAAGAATGATCTCATAATGATTCATTTTTAATGAAAGTCTTTGATATGTAAATGAGTCTATGACGCAGTGTGGTGAGCTGAGTGTGTATTAGTGAAGTTACCCCTGAAGCAGGGACAGTTACCTGTGTGCAGGTATGAGGTGCAAAGCTGCATGGAGCTTCTCCACAGGGACACTCCGGTGTTTAATAACCTCCCCAACACAGACATGATCCTGAAACACACACACACACACATATATATATTAAAATCCTCCTCACAGCGGGAAAACACGGCTGTAGTCAGGGCTCGTGCGCTTTAACCTTGAGCCTCACAGCCGTGTGTGTGTGTGAGTTTTGTTTTAAGTTAACGTTAACCGAATACACAGTCGTACCTCTCAGTCAGAAGCCACCGAACGTGACTGAACACTGCAGAAACTCACACACACATCACCGAGTTTACGCCAGTAAACACACATACACACACCGTTTATCCGCTCACCGAGCTAACACAGCATTAGCGCGTGCAGCGCGTGAAGGAAACACCACGGCGACCGTTGAATTTCAAATTAAAAGTCATCGCGCGAGACCAGTTTAAACGATTCAACCGCTATGAACTTTTCACACTTTAGTCACTTTTTATTAACAATAAAAAATGTTTGCAATAATACACATTTTATTATTACACAAATTATATTTCATGATGAGGTAATGTATAAAAGAGTTGCAACATTTTAAACAATGTATTGATAAAGTTTTAACATTAATAACATTAAATACAACAATATGTTTCAGGAAAAATAAATAAATAAATAAATATATTTATATATATTTCTGACTGTTCTGCAGTCGCGACTTTTTCTGGTCAGGC
>JAOVVA010000048.1:1286655-1301867 GCA_028565275.1 Leiocassis micropogon | reverse complement strand
ATAAACCCTGTAACCCCCAATTCACTCACTCAACGTCTATACTGCTGCTTCACAATGGAGGTTACAGTTGGGGTGCCAATACATTGCAGGCACACACATACATATTTTTATTTTATTTTCTTTCTTTCCTTTTTTTTGCATTGACACCCTTGACTCATTCATTAATGGTTGTGAAACATTTTAGTGTACATTCACTCAACACCATGTATACACATCTGGAATATCCCACCACATTAATTGCATCGTCCACATGTCCTGAATGTCATGGGAAGAGGGGGAAAAAAATCACATTTCTTCAAACACTCATTCTTTATTTGCAAAAGTATTGAGTGACCAGGTCACATTATTAATTTAAAGGAATTATATCCTCATGCAGTTAGCATTAATGCTACCCATGTTTTGTAAATTTGATGAACATCTACATAAAAAAAAACACAGCTGTTATTTATATATTAACAATTGTCATTTTTGTGGAATAAGAGAAACAGAACATATGAAATGTGCTGTTAAGGAAAATCCATTTCATCACACCACCTTGTCGATTATTTTCCACAGACTGGAACTAAGAATGGTTTAAATTTTAATTTCATCAAGAGCAAACACTTGATATTTTTTAATGTAAACAATTCGTAGTTTTAAGGCTTATTAATCTCAGGCTCCTCTAGCCGACTCCTCCGAGATGGCTGTTAATCTCCTGAGTGTTGATTTTTATTTTTTAAAGTGTTCACACTTCCTCCTCCTCCTCCTCCTGATAGATGGAGATGGAGACGGCGCTGTAGGGGTCGAGAACAATTTGGAAGCAGCGAACTATGCTGACCAGCAAGAACACGCAGAGCAGGAAGAAGAAGAAAAGAGCAAAGCCCAAATCCACGTCGATGTCCAGCCGTGACTCGGTATCCATGTTAGTTCCATCCACTGAGGAAAGAAAAAACAATCCGGTTGCTTATCAGCTCGGCTGAAGCTTATTACGAGAGCGTTAAGCGTTAACTGTATATGATAACTACTCCAAACATTCTCCAATAATAAATCATATTTAATTGAAAAGGTCAAACATCTTGGGCTCTCATGAATGAACTGTAGAAAAAAAAGAACAAAACCCAAATCTACATATAGGTTTAAACTCCTCAAAGTTCATTGTAAAATTCAACACACCTTTGATTAAAATGTAAAAATTCACAGACGTCTGAATACGAGAAGAATCTTTTTAACGAAGATCCGTAAAGTTGCTATCACGTCTCTCTTTCAGGATACTTCTTCAGTCTTGGATGTGATGGAACAGACCATCTTCATTTCCATGCCTCATCCCTCTTCTCTAGTTGTAGAGCGCTATGAATAATAGATTTCTATTCGAATTAAATTCGGCAGAAAGTGTTGTTGATTGGCTCTAATCTGATTATTAGATAAAGATAAAACCTTCTGGATGCCGAGGGCTGATTTCCATGTAGGTAACTGACCCTGCTGATCTTGATCTCCTTTGGCTACTTCTGTTACTTATACTGAAAGTTTTAGTGTCCACACACACAGACACACACACACACAGAGCACCTGCGTCCCCAATAAATACTTAAAAAGTGGAGTTTGGTAACAATCAGGTGTTTAGGGATTAAAACATTATTGAAGCAAGTGTCATGTGCAACAGAAACAAACACATGATGTTTTCTGGCCCACTCGTGTTGGACCTGCTCCAAACTCCAGACCTTGTGATGACTTGTGGTGGAATCACATAGAACGCAGAAACTGTTCTGGGGAAAATGATGACTGATTTAATATTCTGCTTTGATCAGTTTTTTTTTTTTTACACCTGTGACTGTATTTTATATGTAATTTACTGTATACTACCTTTTATATGCATATGTATTTCATATCAGTCACTGCCAATGTTATGTTAGAAACATATCAGAAGATCCAATCTAGAGTGTCACTCTGTTTAACCCTTTAACTTCCTCACTAAGGAAAAAAATCAAGAGGAAATTTTATGCTTCGCTGATTCTATTTCCTTGGTGCACTAATAACTGGTTTAAAACGGACCTCAGTAAAGACCTCTTCCGAATGGTTGAGATGTCGCTTCATAGTAAACGTCATATAAATCTTTGTTACTTGCTTACAAGACTAAAAACAGGCCATGTTACCTCAAAGCACTTACCCTCTGATCCTCTTGCAGAGCTTGACCGGTTCCCCCATCTCTCAGGATACAAGGAAGGCATGCATCAAGACTCTTTTCTGTTTTGGGAACCGGGTGATGGAACGCGCTTCATTTAGATGTCTGAATTATGTATGTTGCTCTTGATAACGTGGACTGCCCCATGACAAAAAAATTTAATATAGAGATGGATATATGGATTTTTTTAAATCACAGCAGACCTCAACCGAGTGGTAGAGATGGCTCAATCAGGTTACGTCTGGCACATTTTTAACATATATGACTCAAAAATGTGCTTCATTAAAAAAATTGAGCAGTGTGATAAGGCCGACGAGAAGCAGAGGAATCTAGTTGCATGTGAAATTCCTCAAAATTATACAAACAGTAATTTTACAGCCTTACATGCTCCATCTCTCTTAAAACCTTCCGCTGTCATGAACTATGTGTCAAATCAAAAGCTCTGCCCTTGTATTGGAAATTGTTGAAACCAACCATTTGCCCGGTTTGAATGTCAGGTTTCCTTTACATTCCAAAACACTTTCTTTAGTAGAAGAAAACAATCCAACGGGGACCTTTACTGGACCTTGAATTTGGTGTAAGCGGTTTGGTGTATGCCTCACTGCCAGACTGTGAGACACCTGATGTAATCCCAAGAGTTGCGAAAGATCAGATTTACCTCAAGAGGATTCACTGATAAATTTTACAAAAGGCTGCAAGCTGATCTTCGTCTCCCGTCAGGAAAAAGAAGTGGACGTGGATTCTTGTGAACATGCATGTGAATACTTTGATCCTTATCTATAAATCCTTTAAAATGTGCATTTTGCTTTTATTTACACACAAAAAATAAAAAGGATTTGAAAAAGCTCACCACATTTCTTTTTGACAATATAACAATTTAATACAAAAAATCTCTTAAACATTTTCATATACATTTTTTTTTATATTTATGTAAATATATAAACTGCATTTTTCACATCTGCAATAATGATTTAAAACAAAACAAAACAAAAAAAGACAGACAACAACCAACCTCTTCACGTCCTGCCCGGCTAATCTGCAAACGCAAACTATATCCCGAGTGAGTCACGCCCCTGAACATGTAACTGTAACTCTAAAAATGGCAACAACAAAAAATTTTTAAAATCTATTTCAAAGCAACTGCAAACACGAGAATCTTTGGATTGTAAATTTCATCCGACATACAGAGAGAAGAATAAAAAAGAAATACATGCAAAAGAAAAAAAGAAATTAGAAATTATTTAAGAATCAGAGATTAGACTGTAGGTAGTCAGGTAGTTTAAGAAAATGGTTGTTGAAAATGTGTGTTTGTGATCTATCATATTTAAATTAATATCCAGGGCACATCCGCAGGTATGCACATGGACATCATGATGAAAGCACTTAATTTAAGAATAAAACAAAACTAGATTTCATCTGAAGTATTGGGTAAAAAAAAATATACAAAAATAGGATCAGTATCCTAAAAAGAGCTCATTCTTTAAGATTAAACACAATAATCTTTATCACCCCCAGAATTTCATTTCATTTTTACAATTTTTAAATAAAAAAAAAAGAAAATTATACTATATTGAACGCAAAGAGTTTGTGAACAATTGTTTATTTAGATTAGGAAAGGAACAAAGTCGATTATAACTGAGCACCACAGTTGCAGCTAACGCAGGCTTACCTCATCACCATTAAATTAATAAGGATAAGATTGGTCTCTTATTCGCGTATGCATTTGAGACAGTAAATGGTGTGATGAATGCTTTTCTGACAATTTGTAAAAAAAAAAAAAAAAAATAAATCTCTAATTACCTATACAAATATATAATCGCGATACTCATCTGTTAAAATGTGGTCACTCCCTCTGTGCTCTGCTCAGGAAGAGGCGTAGGTAGCTACGTAGGTAGCATTTTTAGGCAGTGCAATAACAGCAGTCCCATTTTAAAAAGAAGGATAAGGACCACCTCTTTTACTTTTTAAAAAAAATATACAACTATTATACTGTGACAACATTGTAAAACATTTAATGATTATTGCTACTGAATATGAAATTCGACAACCGAAACATTCCTTGGGTTCGGGGTAAAACTGCAAACGAGTGAGTGCGAGTGTGTTTGTGCATCTTTCTGGGGGTGCGACCGGATAAACCTAACTCAGTGTGTTGGACCGATTGTGCTCACTTTGTGCACTTGTGCGTGGTTATTAGAACACAGCTGCTTCCTCCGTGGAGGAAATGTCTACTCCGAGAGACATTATATTTTTACAAGCAAAACAAATGAAACAAATTTCCCCTTTTGTTTTGTTACTTGATGAAACAAAAAGGAAAAAGAAAGAGAAAGACAGAGGATGGTAGGGATCACTCAGGAAACGGGGGGAACATGGGCATTTCAGTGAAGTCTTCGTTGTTGAAGCTCGCAGATGAATCCAGCATGGACAGAACATCCTGCAGGGGAAAAGGAGATGTGTAGAAGGGCAGAAGTAAATTTTTTCCAAACGTATCCAAAGCTACTCACACTGACTTGTGTCCTGCCTAATTTGCTGCCTGTACTGATGCACCCTACACCCTATCTTAGTTTTTTGTGGTCTATTAGTTCCCCTTACACCCTATCCTAGTGTTTTGTGGTCTACTGGTTCACCCCACCGACTATGCGAGTGTTTTTCTGGGTCACCGATTGACCCAACTCCTTTATTCTTGTGTCTTTCTGTGCTAAGAATACACTGTACACTCCATCTCAGTGTCTTTCTGGTCTTACAATTTACCCCTATTCCCTTATCATAGTGTCTTTGTGAGCTACCACATCACCCTACTCCCTTATTCTACCAAGTCGCCCTACTCCCTAGGCTACCAATTCACCCTATACCCTTCTTCTAGTGCCTTTCTATGCCAAGAATTCCCCCTTCACGCCTTCCTAGTGTCAAGCCATCCCCTGTATTCTGCAATCCAATTTCACGTAGCCAAGAAATAATGTGTGATGTCGTGTCTATCCGTACAGAATCATGTTTATTTATGTGTGCGTGTACCAACACCTGTATGTACTACTCACGGTATACATCTCTGTTTGGCTGTTCTGTATATGAGGATGCGTCTCCGCTGTGTTTTGTGTGTGTGCTTGATTTTGCCACTGCTGCCATGCTGCTGCTGCCTCTGCTGGTCTTGAAGAGAACTGCGGGCCTGACTGGCTCACATCACCTTGGGTGAGAAAAAAAAAAAAAAAGAGAGAGTGAGTGAGAGAGAGAGTGTGAGTGAGTTTGTGAGTGAGAGAAAGAAAGAGAGAGAGAGATAGCTGTCTTTACACTCTTACCGTATCCGTTAGTGGGCTGGTGGCTTCGAGCACCCATTTGCGAGTAATTAGCCGTGTTTGCTGCTACATTAGCTGACGCGCCACCCATTTGTCCAAAAGAGGAAGGTGCTGATGAAGAAGGGGCGGAGCTAAAATTCCCCATGGAGAACTGGGCTGATTGACTTTTTCCTGCCTGTTGGTCACATGTGCGCACACACAAACACATTTTTGTGATTAAAGTCACTCCTCCCTTTCTGTTATGATGATGACGACGACGATGACTGACCTGCGTGTTAAAGGGAGCGCGTGGTTGAGCCCAGGATGCCGGGGGTGCAGGGTTTGCACTCTGAGGCTGAACTGGGCTGCCGTTGTTTACAGCGAGACCAGAAGGGGCGCTCTGACGTGACATGTGGGACAACATCTGGGTTGCAGACGGAGCTTGTCTGAAAAACACACACAAATAACACAGTCAACCTTAATCTTCTGTTGTGTGTGTGTGTGTGTGTGTGTGTGTGTGTGTGTGTGTGTGTACGTGCGTGTACGTGCGGTACCTGAAGGAATCATTGGTGCGTGCGTTCGTGCTGAAAGAGGCAGAAGGCGAATAGACCTGCTGTCCAGTAGGGGGTGCACTGGAGGCCATGACCTTAGAATGATCTGAAAAAGTCAAGTATTTAGAAGTGTTTGGTAACAGGATCTGATAGCCAATCCTGTGTGTGTGTGTGTGTGTGTGTGTGTGTGTGTGTGTGTCTGTGAGAGAGAGTGAGTGAGAATCTTACTAGGATCTGGTCCTACTGGCTGCACTGGAACCTGAGAAACATAAAGAGAAACAGAGTGAACACTCCATCCATCCATCCATCCAATCTTATTTCCATCTTTCCATCATATCATTCCTCTTTCTCCATCCATCTAATAATCCTTTTGTCCATTCAACCATCTGGCTGCATTCAGGTTACATAAACAGAGAAAGAATCACATACTTTCCAGTCTCATACTTTCCACCCTTGCACTAAATCACAGTTACGCACGAAACCCTAGGAATGTGTCGGATGTCGAATTTTATATTCAGTAGCAATAATCGTCAGATGTTTTACAATGTTATCACGGTATAATAGTTGTACTGTATATATATATTTTTTAAAGTAAAAGAGGTGGTCCATATCCTTCTTTTTTTTTTACCTGAGGCAGAGACACCTGTGCAGCCTCGTAGATTTCCTCTCTCCCGCCTCCTCCTTCTAACTCTGCCTGCTGCTGTTGCTGGAGCTGCCTACAACACCACCAGACAGAGACAGAGACACAGACAGGAAATCATCAGAGCAGGTACACCGTCCCCATCGCATCTGCCCGCCACCGACAAACCGACACACCCTCCACCCTACAAACTCCACCCTGCAATCCTAAACACCACCTCTGGTAACCATGGACACCCACATCCACCTGGTGCATTCATGCTGATTAGAGCTATGGAGACAGAAAAAGAGAAAAAGAGAGTGAGAGAGAGAGAAAGAGAGTGCAAGAGAAGAAAGTGGCAGGAGGACAGGGAGATAAAGATAAAGAAAAGGACTGATGTAGAGGGTAGTCCTTTATTTTTTCTTTGGGAAGGGGGGGGGGAGGGCGGTGTCTAATAGGGTCGTCTGGTCTCACCTGGCGTGCTTTATCTGCCCCGGGCTGGAGGCTGAGGGGCAGCCGGGGCTGTTCTGCCCCAGAGAGGGGGGTAACGCCCCCCTGGGGGAGGACAGAGGGGAGAGAGCGTCCTGATTCGGAGCTTTACTGTCAAAAAGGGATGGAGGGATTAGGGGAGAGATGCAGATCCGTGGTCAGAGAGGATTCACAGCTTTTCACACTTCCGTCTGTTCGGTTACACACTGCTGCCGCTTTCAACATCTTCCACATTTTAACACTCATCTCAAAACGGGAGACATATTCCTTTCACCCCCACATCATTCCCTCCACAAGGACAAAGGAAAGAGATATTTGGAGCGTTTTGTTCAAATAGCCCATTTACACAAGTATTCACACCCATCGATTAGTACATGGTTAAAGCCTCGAGTCTGCTTGTGAATGACGCTACGAGACCGGCACGCCCTTCTTTTGGACGTTTCATTGATTCTTCTTGGTAGGACCAATCAAGCTCAACCACGTTGGACTGGCACGGCCATTTTCGGGTCTCTAACCGAGTTCAGGACTATGACATACCCCTTTTCCACCAGGTGCTAGTTCATGACTGGTGCTAGTGCCGTTTCAAAAACGGTTCAACAGCGAAACTCCTGAGGATGTCACTGTATACGTCCGTGTATGCCTCTACTTTCCCAGCAATGCTAGAGGCAAGATCAGCAACAACGGCGGACTTCAACCTGGCTTTGCGAGCAGTTCTCCTGGATTTATCATTACTAGAGAGCATTTGAGCTGCCCAGTGCATATGGAGACCACTTTTTAAAAGATGCCATTCATCAACCTTTAGTTGGTCGTGATAATCCCGCCCCTCAGGTTATTATTTTTTCTGTCACGCGCCTACCATTGAGGAATGTCTTCTACCTTACAGGCCTGATTGGTGTCCTTATGCAAGTCTCTCTCATCTCCCCAAGAGAACTAATTAAAGAATTGATAAATCTAATTTTTCGTGACCCTTGGTTTCTTGGGTAGGTGTCTGACCAGGGTCCTTTACCCCGATTACTCAGTTTGGTTGGGCGGCCAGATCGGCAGGTGATCCCAAATCTCTTTCATTTAAGAATGATGGAGGCTCTTGGGCACGGGAAATGTTCTTGTATCCTTCCCCAGATTTGACACAATCATGCGGGTCTACAGATGATTTTTTTTTATAAACAATCACTCGGCCATACACCGTTTACGGTGGCGCCTCATGTAGACAGGTGCGACCCAACAGACCCAACAACTTCAATCGAGTTGCAGAAGCACCTCAAGTCCTTCAAGTGACAAAGGGTGTGAATACTTATGTAAATGGATTTTTTTCAGTTTTCGTTTCTTAATAAATGACCTCAAACACCTGTTTTGTCAGTGTGGAGCGTTGTGTGTGTGAGAGAAAAGGATGTGAATCCTTTTGAAGACGAGTTTCAAGCATAACAAAATGTGGAAAAATTAAAAGGGTTTAAAAAAAAATTCTGTTGGCACTATTTACTCACACACACACACACACACACACACACACACAAACTTGTGTCACAAATAAATGTCACACAAAAAACAGCCCACATTAAATTACTAAGTTGTTTTGTTTGCTTAGGACACACCAGGTTTAATCCACGCACTTATCCGTTTATCCAATGAACTCTCCCTCTCTCTCACTCTTTATCTATCCATTGACGTTTGTTACCCAGCAGTCCATCCTTCCATCATTTCTATCTGCAAAACCTGTACACACTGCTGTGTGTGTGTCTGTGTAAGAATAGACAAATATGTTTATAACCATACAGCTCTTATTAAAAAAAACAAGCACGTCTCTCTGTCTTTGTCTCTGTGTGTGTGTGTGTGTGTGTGTGTGCGCGCGCGCGCTCTTGCTCACTTGACGTTAGTGTTGGTGCAGATGATGTATTCGACCTCCTCCGAGTACGGATTCAGGAAGGTGAACGAGCTCGTCCGCATGAGAATCCACTCGCCCGATTTGGTGCAGAAGCGGTACATCACGGACAGCACCTGACCGCGCAGCTTCACCACCTGGATCAGAGGTCAAAGGTCAGACAACTCACAGTAAACTCTCACGCCGTTCCGTCACCACGATCGAGGCAAGACTCACGCACCTGCTGCAGGCTGTCCCTCAGGAGTCCCTGGTCCTCGGGATGAGCCAGTTCTAGAAAGTTTTTTCCCAGAAGGTCCTACACACACACACACACACACACACACACACACACAGAGTAAAATATGTTTATATTCACAGGAGTTTAATGTAAGTTTCAGCGCTCAGACCGACGCACTCGCTCGAGCCGTACCTGAGGCTGGTAGCCGACCGTAGCCACGCAGCGATGATCCACGAACGTGAACGTCCCCTGAGCGTTGTGCCGAGAAATAAACTCCACCGGGACGCTGATGGTGCTCAGGCTGTTGTCGCTGGGGCAACATGTCACCTAGATGACGCGCAGGAGGGCGGGTGAGTGAGGTGGAGGAGCTACGGAATCCAAGACTGACACACACACACACACACACACACACACACACACACACACATACCTGGAGCCTTCCAATGGCAACTAGACAGTAGCGGTTGCCCTGTCCGCCCTCAACCTCTTCCTCTGACAGAGTAACACCTGAGAAATGAACATCCATGGAGTGACCTTTTAATAATAATAATAATAATAATCAGAACCAGGACCCTGGAGATCAGTGCACTCTAAACTTGTAAGTTACCTGCAGGAGGCCAGGATCGGATATAGCCTGTGCAATGCACGACCACGAACTGCGGCTCTCCGTCTTTAACAGGACCCAGCCCGCTCCTGGTACCACAATATCTTTCGTGTGAGTGTGTGTTTATGGAAGATTATAAAAAAATAAATTTTGATAATAAAATAAACAGAAGAAAGGGCGTTACCTGTTTCGGCTCTTCAGAACGCCGAGTCTGTTCATGGATATCGGCTCCACGGGACACGTCCCACACCTGAGCGTCAACCGCACAACAGTTAGCACACGACAAGCAGCGCGCTCTGAGAACGCTTAATAAAAGGAGACGTGCCGAGAGCGCGAACTACACCGAGGAGACGATTTATGAATTAAAGGGAAAGACGCGGCGTGCTGCTGAGGCCTCACCTCATTCTGCAGATGAAGGAGCGACGCGCCCCCATGCTCATTCTGACCGTCGTCTGGCTTCCCTCCTTCTTCACTGTGCCCGTCTTCAGATCCAGCATGCGGCCTGAGAGAGAAAGACAGAGAGAGGGAGAATGAAATAAAAAGAGACGAGAGAGAGAGAGGGAGAAAAAATTTGAAAAAGCAAACACAAACATACAGATAAGAGAATAAAAGAGAGCAAAAGACAAAAGCCTCAGGGGGAAAGAAAGATAGATACCAGAATAAATGGCAAAGTCCAGAGAATGGATGAGAGCAAGAGTGTGTGTGTGAGATGGCCAGTAAAGCAAAACTGCGACTGACACTCGCGCACAAAGAGACAGATAGAGAGATAGAGAGAGAAAGAGAGCGAGAGAGGTGCAAAAAGAAGACCAGTAAGGCAAAACTGACACACACACACATAGATAGACAGAAAGAGAGAGAGATATAGATCGCGAGCTGACCGCTGTTGTTGTTCTCGGTGGTGGTCAGCTGTTCTCTCAGCTTGTCCTTATCATCGGGGTGGAGCTGATCGTACAGAGACGAGCCGAGCCAGTCGGACTGAGTCTGGTTCAGCACCGGCGTGATCGAGTCCGAGACGTACACCACGCGCCCGCTCTCGCACGACACCACGAAGAGGAACCCGTCCGCCGCCTCCAGTATCAGGTGCTTCAGCTCCTGCAGCGGTGCGACACACATACACACACACACGCGCCGAGTGATCACAGCGCTCCCTCTGAATAACATTAATCCCGACTTGGTGTTTTCTCTCAGACAGATTAAATCACAGCCTGCGACTAATTCCTGCTCTGTAGAACAAAAAGAGTTCGGGGGGTGGAGCTGGATATGGTTTGACTCCACCTACCAGAGGCGGAGTCAAAATGGATCTCTAGCTGTGTTCCAATCCACACCCTGCTGTACTTAAGCATGAGCGGCACTATTTAGTTCTGACACTAGCAGCCGGTTTGGGACGCAGCCAAATATAAAGACTGGAACACGCCCCTTATTATTTTTAAGGGCATTCCGCATAAAAATTTACATACCATATATACATGTGTGTGTGTGTGTGTGTGTGTGTGTGTGTGTGTGTGTGTGTGTGTGTGTGTGTAAGAGAGAGACCTGATCGGTGAGGAAGGATGGCTTGTATGTGCCGTCTGTTCCTGTGTTGCCGCTGCCCTTCAGCGTCTTCATGTGAGACACGGCCATGCGCAGGATGGTGAGCTTGTCTGGTTTCCGTGCCAACGCGCTGCACGTGGGCACCATCTCTGACAACTCCGTGATGTAGGCGGTCATCTTGTTGCGCCTGCGCCGCTCGATCTCGCTGTGGTTCTCCCTGGGGTCGAAGGTCATGGATGAAGATAAAGCAAGATAAGAAATATGGGCACGAGAGAGAGAGCGAGAGAGGTGGTACTGTGAGATCGATTAAAATAAAATTTTATTGGAGTGAACGATTATGGAGAGAGAGAGAAAGATGACAGTGGATAAAGGAAAATGTGTGAAAGACAAAACATGTCTGATCTTTCTAAATAAAAGGACAAGTTCATGTTAAACCAAGGGACGGGAGTGTGTGAGTGACGAAACAAGTGAGGGGAGGAAAGATCTCTTCAGAGTGCCTGAGAAGGAGAAACAGAGAGAGAGACAGACTGACAGACAGAAGGAAGGAAGGAGGGAGGGAGGGGGAATAAAAGAAAAAGACACACAGTGCTCAAAGGAAAAAGCGTCAGAGAGTTTCTATAGAAGAGACAGACAGGCAGACAATCTGTCTGCGTGTACAACAGAAATCTGTCTGCCTGTCTGCCTGCCCGTCCAATAGAAATCTGTCTGCTAGACAGATATGCAGACAGACGATTTACTATGCAGACACTGCTGGAATGACGAGCAATCGAGTCTAGACGGACAGTTTGATTACAGAGAGAGAGAGACAGTCATTGCTGTTAGATGATCAGACAGACAGACGGGTCAGGAAATAAAATAAGACGGTTTGCAGAAATGACAGACACTGCTGGAAACAGACAGACAGCTGGGTAGACAATCAGACATAGAGAAAGACAGAAATAGCTATGTAATACCAAACAGATAGACAGGCAGACATCACTTCAATGACAAGACAGACAGACAGACAGAGATGAGAGATGATCGTGATCGATGTTCATCTCTCTCTCTCTCTCCCTCTCCTGTCAGTACCTGGCGAATCGCTCCTTGTCGTTACCGCCGCCCGTGTCATCGTCACACCTGAACAGAGAACAGAAATGAGAGACAGATGTGAACTTTCAGTTGGTTATATGCAAAACACCACACACACTCACACACACACACACACACACAGGAACGACTGTAGAGTTTTAAATAAGATGTGCGTGCACCTGAAGAGCTTCCCTCCATCATCGTCATCGAAGTCAGAGCTGGAGAAAGAAAAAAACAGAGCAAATTTAGATCCCTTCTACTTCTGGAAGAAGTTATATTTTATAACACGTACAGTAACAATTGTGCAGATCTTGTACACAAGGTTTTGTCGCACTTACGGGGCGGCTCGTTTATTGCTGCTCTTCGGCACGACGGCGCCGCCGTGAGACCCAGATGACACCGCCATGCCCAGAGGTGACACATCGGACATGTCTGCCGAAACAAATCCAGAGCGCACGTTAGGGAATATGTGCGTGAACAGAAATATGTCAACAATTCGAAAAAAAAAGTTTCTTCCTCTCGCTGCAGTTTCCTAACCAGACCCGCTTTTATTCCATCCTGAAAAAAATATATATTACATTTTCTGTAGAAGTTCACAATCTCTGGGTTTTTTTTCTGTCTTTTTAACTTTGAGAAAGAGAGATAAAGATAGCGGCTTGTAGCTGACAGTGGTTTCCCGAACACAGCTATAAATGGATTAAAGTATGACATCATGTCCCTTAAATGAATAAAACACCCAGAAAGTCTCACAACGCTATAATTGTTTAGCTTGCCGTGTACTGTGCCGTGCAAAAACCAGTTTTTGCATATTTGTCACATTTAAATGATCAACATCATAAAACTAATTCAAATATCACACAAAATTTTTTAAAAGATTATTTCATTTATTGTCCAAAATTATCTGGCCCTATGTGAAAAAGTAACTGCCCCCATTTGACATGTATCAATCTGGAAAGAGTTACCAAAGTCATTTCTAAGACTTTGGGACTCCAGAGAACAACAGGGAGAGCCGTTGTCTTCAAATGAAGAAAACTTGAAACCTTCCCAGAATTGATCCAGGAGCTCATAGAAGAACTTTTACGAGAACATCTAAAGACCTGAAGGCCTCACTCGCCTCAGTTAAGGTCAGTGTTCATGATTCAACAGTAACAAGAAGACTACGGGACATCCACGGGAGAGTTCCGAGGTGAAAACCACTGCTGACCAAAAAGAACACAGACTTAAAATCTTGATTATCCCCAAAACCATTGGGCAAATATTCTGTGGACTGATGAGACAAAGATTGAACTTTTTGGAACTGAGCATTCTGTTAAATCTGGTGTAAAACTAACATGGTGCTTCATAAAAAGATCATCATACCAACAGTCACACATGGTGGTGGTAGTGTGATGGTCTGGGGCTTTACAGCTTCAGGACCTGGACGACTTGACATAATTGATGAAAACATGAATTTTGCACTCTATTCAGAAAATCCTGAAGGAGAATATCTGGCCTGACCTCAAGTTTAAGTGCACTTATTATGCAGCGGGACAATGATCCCAAACACACCAGCAAGTCCACCTCTGAATGGCTCAAAAGCCTGGACTAAAACAACTGTGCCAAAATTGTGCCTCCCCAGTGAGGTGAAAGAATTATAACACATTGCCAGTTACCGCAAACGCTTGATCGCAGTTGTTGCCACCAAAGATGGGACAAGGTTTAGGAGGGAGCAATTATTTTTTTCACATAGGATCAGATATATTTGGACAGCTTTTTTTTCCCCCCGTACATCATTTAAAAACTGCATTTTGCATTTACTCTGCTTATCTTAAATATAAAGCTACACTATATGGACAAAAGTATTTGGCCAAACCCGCAGTGACATTGCATCCAAATACTTCAGTATGGAGTCGGTCCCCCTTTTGCACCTACAGCAGCTTCCACTCTTCTTGGAAGGCTGTTCACAAGATTTTGGAGTGTTTCTGTGGGAATTTGTGCCCATTCATTCTGTAGGGTATTTATGATGTCAGACACTAATACTTTTATATAGAGGTCAGGCACTGATGATGTACGAGAAGGCCTGGCTCGTAATCTCCGGTCCAGTCTATCCTAAAGGTGCCCAATGGGGTTGAGGTCAGGGCTCTGTGTTCAGACCAGTCAAGTTCTTCCACACTGAACTCATCAAACCATGTCTTTATAGTCCTTGCCTTGTGCACTAGGACACATTCATGTAGGGATAGATAGATAGATAGATATATACTTTATTCACCCCCATGGGGAAACTGACAAGATTCAGCAGTCCACAGATAGTTACATCTAGAAAAGGGCCTTCTCCAAACTGTTGCTACAAATACTTTTGCTAGTATCTCAATACTAACAACATCCGGGACACTGAACAGATATGACGTTTATCTTCTGAGCTAAATATAAGTCTAATAATAATAATAATAATAATAATAAATAAAGCCTACTTCATTCACTAAAAAGAAACTAAACTTTGACCAAGAGTTAACAATTAATAATATGAAATTAAATATGAAATAAAATTGCGGATAGGTTTGAGAACAAGACATTTTAAATTGGTTTAAGGTCATTAGGTGATAATTCACCTCTTGGTCAACATTTACACCCAACCTATAAACCTATAAAAATACTTTATAAACAGATTCTTATCTCCTAATCTATAAAGATAAATCCTATATAAATACAATCAATATATACACATATTGATTGCTTAAATACTTATACTAGTATCAGTATACTTATTCTATAAACATAAATCCTACATAAACAAAAACAATATATACAGTATATACTCTTGCTCTATAAAGATAAATCCTATATAAATGCAAACT
>JAOVVA010000048.1:1274771-1286555 GCA_028565275.1 Leiocassis micropogon | reverse complement strand
AGTCTGAGTCTGTTTCTACAGAAAGTCCCTGCCATGTGGAAGAGATCATGCTTAGTACCGGTCCCAAGGTATCACATCCCTGCACCCAGAATAACTACAGGCCTGTTGTTCTGACATCTCTGAGTACCAGTAAGTGGTGGATGACTTTGTCTTGTGGTGTGAGCGTAATGACCTACAACTCAACATCAGGAAGACAAAGGAGCTGGTGGTAGACTTTAGGAGAAGTAAGACCCCTTTGACTCCTACAGTATATCTGTCCAGGGGGACACAGTGGACATATTCTCAGAATACAAATATCTGGGAGTTCATCTTGACAACAAACTGGACTGGTCACTTAACACAACGGCACTCTACAAGAAAAGACAGAGCAGGTTGTATTTTCTTGCAAAGGCTCAGGTCCTTTAACGTCTGCAACAACATTCTTCAGAATCTTCGATTCTACGAATCTGGTATGGCGAGTGTCATTTTTTAATGCTGTGTTTTTTTGGGGCTGCAATATGAAAGGGCCTGACAAAATTAGACTGGACAAGGTTATTAAAAGGGCCTGATCTGTGCTAGGCATGAAGCTTGACTCTGTTTAGGTTATGGCAAAGGGGCGGATTCTGTCCAAAATACAATCAATCTTGAACAAACCTTCTCACCGCTATTCAGTGTGCTCACCGACCAGAGGAGCAAATTCAGCCATATATTTAGCCAGATAGATTTATCTGTCTGTCTGTCTGTCTGTCTGTCTGTCTGTCTGTCTGTCTGTCTGTCTGTCTGTCTGTCTGTGTCAGAGACCCTGTTCGGCTAGTTAGTGGTCAGCGAAATTCAATTTAATTTTATTTATATAGCGCTTTTAACAATAGTCATTGTTGCAAAGCAACTTTACGGAATCAAGAGAAAATTATGGAAATTAATATGAAATATATAACTCAAAATGATCTGATTGTCCCTGATGAGAAAGCCGAGGGCGATGGTGGCAAGAAAAGACTTCCTTAGATGGCAACAGGAAGAAACCCTGAGAGGAACAGACTCGACAGGGAACTCAGCTGGTCTGAGGGTGTACGTGGTGCCGAAACGACTCACGGAAGTGTATAAACAGCGTTTGGATGTCTGCAAACAAAATTCATGTTAAGCTGATTTCAGACCTTTTTGGGAGCACTTTGTACCTTTCCCAAATATAACTAACTGTTCCTCCCCACTCCCTCTATAGTTATGTTTTACATTTACATTTAAGCATGTGACAGACGCTCTTATGCAGAGCAACTTACAAAAGTGCTTTGAAGATTCCGTCATTGGATAGATCTTCACACTGGGCTACTAGGTTACCAGTACCATGTGTACCAGGCAAACACCGTTGTAAAGACAAGTTTTCTTTTTTTTTGGTAGTGGTGGTATTGAAAAAATAAATAGGTCAAAAGTCATCATTTAAAGATTTGGAGACTCAGCTATGTGGATATCTAGAGAAAGTTAATTTTACCACCTAAATGCCAGAACAGAAAACAGTCTAGATGCATGTCTTCCTTGATGTTTGAGAGATGGCGGGTACAGCTGGAGGTTCGGAGGGAACGTGGAGCGGTGCGGGGTGTGATTTTACATTAGTAATGTGTTCCTTACCCGAATATGGTTGTGTATCTACACAATCTGATACAGCAGGTGGCTGTTTGCGATCCGCTGTTCTGTATATTTATGTATATTTTGAGCCCCGCTCAAAAATCCATGCGGAAAAATCCTGAGACTTGCGGGTTCATGTTTAGTATTGAGTGTATTTTTAATTGTTTGTGTTTTATTGTATATTTTATTTGCATGGTTAATTTAACCGTTGACTAGCAGGTTGATGGATAATGTTAAATCCATGTGTGAGAAAGTGCTAAAGCCAGTGTTAAAGGGATGGGCATTATATTCTCATGATGTTAAAAACATGTCACAAAGTGTTACCAGGATGACAGGAAATGTTAACCTTGATAAAATTGAACTATATTTTTTGCTATGCTTCCACCATTCAAAACTATAAGGCAGGAGATACTGAGAAACTACAGTCGAGAGAGCCAAAAAATGTGCAGGTGGACTCTCCAACTAGCATTCATCACCAACGTTCTGAGCCTTCAGGGCCCCTTACTGGCCTGGGGCCCCAAGCAGTTGTCAGCCTTGACTGTTGACAAGCAATGCCTCTGTTGTGCTGTTCGTTCTGAGCAGCGGCCCTCGTCCGTGTTACGATACAATTAGCTTTTACACCTGATTCAAACCCTGTCTTAGTACAGCCTACTGTATGTGAGATCACCTTTTCAAGTGGAATTGGTCACTATAGGCAGCCTTCATACTATTACCTCTCTAATGTGCTGTTTAAACCTTTAGGTTTAATAGAAAGTCTATTTGTTTATAAATTAAATATCCAGATTGGATGATCAGCTGTGTTGACCCCTAACGGTATCGGCCAAAAGAAGAAGAGAAACATGATGTTTTATATGATCAGAATACATAAACACCATTGTCAAATTTAAATGCAACCTTTTATTTATGTCTTTTTTTTTAACTCAGTATGATTTATCCCAGCTACCTAAAATTACATTTTAAACATTACATTTGGTAAATTTAGGATTTTATTTATATGTGCTAACGAAAAGCACTTTTCTCATAACATACAGTACAGTCGACTATTGGCACAGGATATAAAAACATGAACTCCCCACACTCCCATATCAAAGTGTGATGGTGGAAAAGCGAATGAACATGGAAATGAGCTTGCTCCTTCCACAACTTACAACATTTAAAATTTAGGTAAGCATTCTAATTAACTCATCATGAAATACTGCCAGTTTTGAGCGTGCCCCTCGCTTCAGAAGTGGAGAATCCAGAAAGTTCGTCATGCCGTTTCTCAATTCCAAGAACGCAAAGAACAGACTTGACTTGGAAGTGCACACTCGAGAGTACAGGATCCGTCACACGGCCAAGATATATCATACCATAACTGTATTATACCAAAGATTGCTAGTTAGAAATACCCAAAATGAAATAAATCCGCTGTTTTAACCGCTGCAGAGACATCACAGCCAGCAGTAGTTTTCAGAAGTTCTTTCCGAGATGAGGCTGCGTTGGGTGGGGTACATGAGTGCAGAACGCCTGGGGATTGCCTGGAGCTCAGATCTCTGAAAAACGTTTTAAATAGACGCTATCTTCAACAACCGATGGAGGTTTTGAGCTGTTTACACATGGATTCTCGCCTAAACAACTCTTAAAACTGCAGCTTGTGACACAATAACGGTAATATTTTGAAGATTATGCAGGCTGCCGTTTAAGAAAACAGAGAATAAAGATAATAATGATCAAAATAATCCAACCAGGTGTTCATTTGTAAATGTGTCTCATTTGACCCACCATGAGCAACCCAACAGTGTGTTCAAAGTATCCGAAATAACCCAGAATTTTGAGCCAGCATAAACAACCCAACAAATATGTTTACAGAAACAACCCAGCATTTTTGAGAGTGTGACAGGAGATCCTTCCAAACCACAAACCACAAACAGATGCTCAGCAACTAAGTACAATTTCCTAAAGCCATGGCTTAAAAAATCATATTTTTATCATTTTCTACATGTCTTTCAGGTGATTTGAAATAAAACACGCCGACTAATGCTCCTTTAAGGTGTCTAAATCCATTGTTCAGTGTAATAATCTCAGATCAAACACACATTTCTGAATCATGTGACTAAATCAAAGCGCCGCCGCGCTTTTAAAGGCCGTGTGGTTTTTGCGCTTCCCTATTGGCCAGAAGGAACGCATCCGATTGGACACGGCGTTGCACGTGAATGGCTTCCTGTTTCTCTTGGGATGATAATAAATAGGAGAAAGACGGGGGGGAAAAAGTTTCGCGTTTCCATGGATTCCGTGTCGTTATCGTTTGTGGAATAAAGAAAAATGACACGACCACAGGTCTGTTTATTTCAGTCTCTTCTCGTGGTCTTGTTTTTCCTCGGGTTTGTTTCGGGAAGTCGAGAGTTTGAGACTTTGGCACGTTTGCGAGCGAAATCCAGCGATGAAACGCAAACCAGAGCGGTGCTCGCGCTGCTGAGGAGGCTGTTGGGGGAAACCTCGCGAGAGTTCGTGGTCTCCGTCAACGGCTCGCTGTCCTCGGACGGTCTGGACGTGTGCGAGCTGCGATCAGGGAGAGACCATAAAGTGGTGGTGGTGGTGGGGAGCAGCGGCGTGGCGGCGGCCGCCGGCGTCTATCACTACCTCAAGTACTACTGCAGCTGTCACGTGTCCTGGTCTGGAGATCAACTGCGCGTGCCCCGACCGTTACCGCGCATCACGGGCGTCCTGCGAATCAGCACGCAGCACAGGTGGGCGGTGACGTCATCCATTCATCTACTGTACATTCATTCATCTCGTCGTGCCGAGGTTAAACGACAGCTGACGTCATCCACCGAGGCCACATATCTTATATATATTAATAAAAGAATGCTTTTGTCTGTACATCGGTCAGAACTCGAGAGCTGCAATACTACTAATAATAATAATACAGTAATAATACAACAATAATACAATTTATATGTAAGATGCTCAACCTCACAGAAACATTATTTCTTTGTATTAATAAGTTAGACAGAGAGTTCTGTCGTACAGAAAGACAGACAGATATGTACGTGGGCTTCAACCTGAAATAATAATATCACTGATTACATTAAAGCTGATCAGATTATTTTTAAATTGAACTTTTTAACTATTTCCACCAACTCTTTTCCCGTCAACGCCGCGTACGTCCGCTAGTCCCATCTTAAACAATAAAACGTTCTGTAGATGTTAACATCCCTACCTAATTTTCTGTTCATTATTTCATTTCTGCTTGGCCAGGTTCCGGTACTATCAGAATGTGTGCACTCAGAGCTACTCGACCGTGTGGTGGGACTGGCCACGATGGCAGCGAGAGATCGACTGGATGGCGCTCAATGGCATCAATCTGCCCCTGGCTTTCACTGGGCAGGAGGCGCTGTGGCAGAAAGTAATCTAATGCTTATATCATCATCATCTTGTAGTTTATGTATAACTTTATTATGTTACCCAGAAAAAGCATAGAGAGAGAAAATAGCAATGGGCCTAAAACCGAACCCTGTGGAACATCAAACTTTATTTTAGTTCCTATGGTTCCTTCTGCATGTTACGCTACCCTGATCAAGAGACGCAACCCTGGTAGGATGTCATTTCCCACCACTTAACCAGAACTGTCTCTGTGCTATGACATTGTTAGGTGTCTCTTTTAGTGATGGGAGTAATGACAACTATTATGAGCACACCCCTAAAAAGAACAATAACAGTGACAGCCTTACAAAAACAAAAATATGCCAAGAAAAAGGACAATATCACCTATATAAATAGAATGATAACCGCAACATTCACGAAAATAACCCTCTAGTGGTAACAATAATGGCGTAATAACAACAGTGAATACAACACTAATGATGAAAATATTTATATTACATAATTGATGACAATGACAACAATCATAAAAATAATTATAATTATCTAATAGAACATTAATAACTATAAAATAATTACTACTACTAATAATAATCTATAAGGACATCAATAAATGCAACTTCATTAAGGACATCAGTAGCAACAACGCTAAAAGACTAAGATTTTTCAACTGTGTTTTATTTTGAATGTTTACAAGACAAAAAAAGTTGTCATTTTATAAAGGTCAAAAAAACTAAGGAAATATGAAATTTCTGGAACTGGGTTAAGAACCCTTTAACACATTAGCAAAACCTGCTGTGTCCATAAGAAAACCATTTGTTAGTGAGACTCATCAGACTTCAATTTTCTAGGGAGCATCATGTGACCTGATGAGTCCAGACTGAGCCTATTCCTGTTTTACATGAGATAGCATGAGGAATCATTTTTACACATGAACTCTACATCACATCATGTTGTAATCAAAGCTAAAGTTGATTGAATAAAATCTTGAGAGTGTGACTTTTTATTTTTGCAATATTTCTATTTAAGAGTTCATTATTTGTGTCTGAATTGTGTTTGTACTTGCACTCAAAGAAATTGTAGCCCAGTCATCCAGTCCAACTCTTAAAATGAGTTAATATTCAGATTTTAGAGATTAACCTGCTATGTCTCTGTCTCACTTCTGTTCCTTTATTCCCCTTCTCTGGATTAGCTTTACATGTCTCTGGGTCTAAATCAGACAGAACTTGATGAATTCTTCACTGGTCCAGCGTTCCTAGCATGGAATCGGATGGGTAATCTGTTTCAGTGGGGAGGCCCACTGCCCCAGTCCTGGCACACCAAACAGCTCTCTCTACAGGTGTGCGTGTGTGTTTGTTTACATGTTTGAACTTATTCAAAAACCTGTTGCACTACAACATAAGTATGTTCTAAATGTAGGGATTTCAAAAATGTTATGTTAAAAAAGTCGCTCAAGTCCGGATAACTTTCTTCCTCACAGGTTCAAATCTTGGAGCGGATGAGATCATTGGGAATGATTCCTGTTCTGCCGGCTTTCTCAGGGATTGTGCCTCATGGCATTATGCGGTAATTTATAACTGATTCATCTCCACAAGATGTCAAAAATTAGCTTTGTTGAGAGAAAGAGAGTAAGGGAAGGTCAAAACGTGTAAAAGTTTGCACATCTGCAATACAAAATATAGAAGGATAGAATTAATTTGTTATAGTTATGGTTGGCGGTTCTTTTCTGTTCTCAAGACAAGATGGACAAATTGGGTATTTTAAAATATTAATAATGGGGGGGGGGAATGGAAATTTTGAATTTGGAAAAATGTACAATTTGTCTTTTCAATGTGCGCATTCTCACACTCTGTGTGAGAATCACCCTTCAGTTGTAATATCACCCTTCAGTTGTAATATTTACTTACATTTTGTCTCCTTTTTTGGGAAATGTGCCTGATAATTTGTTTTGCTGATAACTTTATTTATTTATTTTTTTGCTTCGTAACGATTTTTTATTTGCATATGAATCTAAAAATTTTAATTGCTAAAGTTATCTCCCATTAAACCAAAAGGAGGGAATGCAAACTTTTGGACAGCTATTAAAAATCCCGTTTCTACCACAGCTTGTTCCCTGAAGCCAACGTAACACAGCTGAAGCCATGGAGTCATTTTAACTGCACATATTCCTGTGCGTACGTGCTAGAACCTCGTGACCCGCTGTTCCAGCGCATCGGCTCTCTGTTCCTGTTGCAACTGGTTAAAGAGTTCGGGTCGGACCACATCTACAACACAGACACCTTTAATGAGATGAATCCTCCCTCCTCTGACCCAGCCTATCTGTCCTCAGTTAGTAGGGCAGTATACAACTCTATGACTTCAGGTAACCTCGGGCATCCAGATGTCTGTATTTCTTGTTTTATTTAATTTAATTTTCATGACTTGCAAATTAAGGAAGCATTTATTTGCAAGTCAGCTGAACGACAACGGCCTACAGGCTAGCATGGGCAAGTTATGCGTACATCTTTTTTCCATTTTCATTGTTTGAAATGCATCCCAGCTTTAAAATACAAATAACCTGACCGATGGATTATCCTTTAATTATGCACTGTTTAAAAGTTTAATATCGCAAGAGATTTCCTCTTTAGCCTTTGACCCTCTTGTCTTAACTTTTCTCAGCTTTATTCCTTTAAAATGAAGCTATATTTCCAGTCCATACTCCCTGATCTAGATTGCTTAAATGAAACTGTCAAATAAATACAATAATGTTTGATCAATGCGATTATTTCTTGGTAGTCCACTCATACATTCTTCCTTTCTCACAGTGGACCCACAAGCCATTTGGCTGATGCAGGGTTGGCTATTCGTTAACAACCCAGAGTTCTGGAAACCTCCACAGATCAAGGCACTGCTCAACGGTGTACCTCAGGGGCGTATGATCGTTTTAGACCTTTTTGCAGAATCCATGCCTGTTTTTAACTTCACCCAGTCCTTCTATGGCCAGCCCTTTATCTGGTGCATGCTTCACAACTTCGGAGGCAACAGTGGCCTGTTTGGCGCAGTGCAGCGTATTAACTCTGGTCCTTTTGAAGCTCAGAAGTTTCCCGGTTCCACTCTTGTGGGCTTAGGCATTGCACCCGAGGGCATTGAGCAAAACCCGGCCATCTACGAGCTGATGGCTGAGCTGGCGTGGCATGAAGAAGCAGTAAATTTGACTGAGTGGGCATCGCTGTACGCATGGCGCCGCTATGGCAACACTAATGAGAGCCTGGCACTTGCCTGGCGTCTGCTGTTTGGGAGCGTGTACAATTGTACCATTCCTGCGTACAAGAACCACAACCGGAGTCCTCTGGTGCACAGACCGTCCCTGAAGATGCAGACGGATATTTGGTACAGTCCTGGGGACGTCTATGAGGCCTGGAGGCTGCTGTTGGAAGCAGCACCTTCGCTGAGGTCTGTCGATACGTTCCGTTATGATCTGGTGGACGTGACACGACAGGCTGTTCAGCTCCTCACAACACAGTTCTACATAGAAATACGAGATTCTTTCCAGGTAAAACAGAAATCGATGTATTGACTTTTCAATGTATGACTTGCTTGGAATGAATATTTATTAGGTTATTTATTAATGAAAAGATGCACCAAACTACCATAACATTCGAATGCAAAACATTATGCCCAGTATTATGTAGGTTCCCCTTGTGCCATCTGGGCAGCTTAGGCTCCCCGGGGCATGACTTTACAAGACCTCTAGGTTATGCTGTCGTGTCTGGCACCAGGATGTTGGCAGTGGATCCTTTGGGTGCTATGGTTTGCAGGGTGAGGGCTCCTTAGATCAGACTTGTTTGGAAGTCTATGCACATCCCCTGGGTGCTTGATTAAAATTGGGATCTGAGGAATTTACAGGCCATTTTGTCAGCCTTGGGTTCTTTGCCTGCTGGCCCTATGCGCAGTGGGTGGGCTCTGGTGCACTGGGTGTTCTAGTGCCTTTCTATTGTGGCCAACATTAACTTTCTTTGGTGCTTTTTTTTGTGCTGCATTGGCTTTTCTGTGGGATTGGACCAGACGGGCACGGGTGAGCCTTTGGTTCCCATGATCCTGACACCAGTTATATATATAATCGATAATCATTGTTAATGTTGTGTCTGATTGGTGTATATGATAATGAGGGGGAAAAAATAGCCTTAATTATTTTCATTAGATTTACCAAACAAATAAACTTGTTTTTACCATTTACAATTAGGCCGAAAACCTTCCAGAACTCCTGACAGCTGGAGGTGTGCTCATCCACGACCTTTTACCCGAACTGGACCGCCTTCTTTCCAGTGACTCACACTTCCTATTGGGGGTGTGGCTTGAACAAGCACGATCCCTGGGCATGGATGAACAGGAGGCAGAGCTGTACGAGCTAAACGCCCGAAATCAAATCACGCTCTGGGGACCTGACGGCAACATCCTGGACTATGCCAGCAAAGAGTGGGCGGGGCTAATGATCGATTACTACTTGCAGCGCTGGAGGTTTTTTGTCAGCACTCTCGTGAAGTGCGTTGACCAGGGCCAACCTTTCAAGCAGGATGATTTCAACAAGGCTGTGTTCCAAATTGAGAAAGGCTTCGTCTACAACCAGAAGAGGTACCCCTCCAAACCGAGTGGGGATACGTATGACATCACTCGGAGGATATTTCTCAAATACTACCCGCAAGTTTTGAAGATGTTAAAACCATAAAACCATGTATACTTAATTTTTTTTAATGCATACTACACATATCATTTCCATCTGATACTTCTTGTCTTATCACCGTAGTGTATTCTCCACATTGTGTATGTTTTTCCAAGTCATTATTCTTCAATTTTACTGTGAATTGTACACTCACAGTCAGTTTAATCTGTGCCAAATTAAAGACACTGATTGGATGATCTGCTGTGACGCTCCCTAACAGAAGCTGCCGAAAGAACAACAAATCAGATGGTGTCTCAGCAAAAGGGGAACAATCTTCAATCAGATCCAACCTTCCAAAATCCTGAAGCTTTTGGCCAGAAAAGTTTACAAAAGAAAACAAACGCACACTATCCTATGGCCAGAGCTTCTGAGTCTTAAAATATAATGTAGCAGAGATGTTTACAGTAGCACTTGTAGAGACTGGTTATGAGGCTGAGATTTAAAAATTATCATCTTCTGCAGTATCAGAAAGCTATGGTCAAGGCTTTCACTGCCGATCAGTGATCAGTGGTCTTGTTTTACACACATTCCAGTCTGAGTTAAAAATTATCCGCACTACGGTTATATTAAAACTTCTGTTGGCCGCACGGTCTTACCGGCGCTTTCCGTCCAAGGCTGTTGAAAGCAGCCCTACAAGGTTATATTAAACTTCGGTTCGCCGCACACTTCTGATGAAGTAGTGAAGACAGCGGTGCATTTGTGGCTTGCAGCTCAGCTGTAAACGAATTATGTAGAAAAATTAAACATCAGTGCGGGTAATGTTTGACTCACCCTGGTGTATAATATACAATCATAATGTTTAACGGATGCAGTAAAGAAAAAATATGGAAGCTTGGTGTTTTGGTGTTTACATCTAGGGTTCGTCTGACTTTTTAGGAATGTGGAAAAAATTTATGAAATGCTATTTTTGTACCATGTTGAATAAAACCCATTATTTTCTATTGCAGATGTCACTGTCTTATTTCTGGTCGACATTTTGACAGTTTAACATTTTAACTTCTCACCATTTTACCACATAAACCACATAAAAAAAGTGTTTTAGTTCCATTTATTTACATGGAGTCCCTGTGGATGTGTTCAAAATAAAAAGCTAAACCAAAGGAAACTGTCAGTCCGTTAATTTTAGGTCGTATTAAAAGATTTTTAAGTATTTTAAATGACTATAATTATAAAGTTAGACGTGGCGCTTGTGTTCAACTTCAAGCTCCGTTTATTTCCCACCTCACAGCACAAGAAGCTAATGGTGCTAATGCATTTTGATTGGTTGCGGTCCTCTGAGGAACAGCCAATCAGCAGCCTGAACGACGTCACGCGGTTCGCGAGCTGCTATGTCGAATGGACACGCACGAGCCTATGTTATAGGAAGTATGTGTGTTATGAGAGCGCAGTCATGATGTAGAGGAATGATTATTCATTATTTATATCATATTTACTCGTTACTTGGAGTGACGTCAGCGTGTAAAGCGGAAGACTGAGCACTTTTCGGTAAGTGTGTAATTTTGTGCGGCCGCAGCAGCTTAGCCTGTTAGCGTCACAGGGTTCAGGTCGAGTCCCAAACCGCGTCGTTACTGCACACACAAGGTTCACTAAGTCACATCTGTAACATCTGCACTGCGGTGTGTGTGTGTGTGTGTGTGTGTGTGTGATTTACTTCAGCATTAGATTAAACCCTGTACACTTTACAAACATCTGAGTTTGTTTTATAACTATATACCTGCAGTCTCTCTCACTGTGTGTGTGTGTGTGTAAATAAAACCTGGAGCTGAACAACTCAGTTAGTCAGTAACGTTTATAACAGAAACCCTGGGTTTAACTATGACGTTATTAACCTTTAAAACACATAACATTTACACATTCAGGAGTGTAAAGTCTTCATTCCGCTGTTCTGTGTGTGTGTGGGCGTGTCTGTCTGTGTACAAACCAGTTTATTGCACTGTTTTGTGTGTGTGTGTGTGTGTGTTTGGTCTAGTGTGCTCCTGCCTGTGAAACTGTCACTGTCTGTTCACTTGTTTCTGTCTGTCTGTCTCTGTCCATCCGACCAGCCTTGTGTCAGTCTGTCTCTCTGTCCATCCGACCAGCCTTGTGTCAGTCTGTCTCTCTGTCCATCCGACCAGCCTTGTGTCAGTCTG
>JAOVVA010000048.1:1256456-1274364 GCA_028565275.1 Leiocassis micropogon | reverse complement strand
CGACCAGCCTTGTGTCTGTCGCTCTGTCCATCCGACCAGCCTTGTGTCTGTCGCTCTGTCCATCCGACCAGCCTTGTGTCTGTCGCTCTGTCCATCCGACCAGCCTTGTGTCTGTCGCTCTGTCCATCCGACCAGCCTTGTCAGTCTGTCTGTCGCTCTGTCCATCCGACCAGCCTTGTGTGAGTCTGTCTGTCGCTCTGTCCATCCGACCAGCCTTGTGTCAGTCTGTCTTTCTCTCTGTCCATCCGATCAGCCTTGTGTCAGTCTGTCTTTCTCTCTGTCCATCCGACCAGCCTTGTGTCAGTCTGTCTGTCTCTCTGTGCATCCGACCAGCCTTGTGTCAGTCTGTCTGTCTCTCTGTCCATCCGACCACTAAGTCACATCTGTAACATGTGTGTGTGATTTACTTCAGCATTAGATTAAATAAATTAAGTAAATTAGATTACACTTTACAAACATCTGAGTTTGTTTTATAACTATCTACCTGCAGTCTCTCTCACTCTGTGTGTGTGTGTGTGTGTGTGTGTGTGTGTGTGTGTGTGTAAATAAAACCTGGAGCTGAACAACTCAGTTAGTCAGTCTGTCATTCTCATCAGCCCTTTTCCTGTCTCTCTGTCTATCTGACCACCATTATGCCTCTTTGTCCCTCTAATAAATTGTCTCTGTTGTCTGTCTGACAACAGCTGTCTGTTTGTCTCTCTGTCCATCTAACCAGTGGTGTTGTTTATTGTAGCTGGACTGAAAGTGGACACCAGTCTATAATGTCGATGTTCAGCACAGGCGTGCTGGTCCTCACCTCCCCTCTTCACACCCTCCCGTTCCGTCTCGCTCCTGCCCTTAAGTCAGCAGCTAAGTTGGTGGAGCGCACCCTGTACGTTCATCTCCACCCGGGTCTCAACCTGGGGACAGGCTGCTCGCCTCGGCCGGTCTTCATCCCCCCGTCCGTGGATCTCCCGGGCCTCATATCGCGCCTGTACAGCAACGCGGCCGACGTGTGCGCTCACCTGGACGTACGTCTGCTCCTCGCAAACATCTGTGCCCAGCAGGACGTGACCCTTAACCCTTTCCCCTCCCCTCAGATGCTTTCCCACTTCCCAGAGGTCGTCATGACAGATTTCCCCGTGAGAGACTCGGCGCAGATGTCTCCGGTGGCTCGCTGTCTTCAGGTTTACGCCGGAAACTGCTACGTTTGCGAACCTGGCCTTTCCTCCGTCGTCTTGTGGCCTCAGCTGAAGGACGCGGTGGAAGAGCAGGAGGAAATCGAGAAGGAAAACGTCTCGAAGCCTGTAGAAACGTATCAAGACGTGGTGGTGGGCGGAACCTTTGATCGTCTGCACGGTGCTCACCGGACCCTGTTGAACATTTGCTGCTTGATGGCGAATAGGCGCTTTCTGATCGGAGTGTGTGATCAGGAGCTGCTTAAAAGTAAGTAGCGCGCTCTGTGTCGTTACGGGAAAGTGATGCACGATGAGGGAGCGGTGATGTAACTGTTACCACCATGACGTTGTTGTTTTGTCTTTGTCCAGGTAAGGTGCTAAAGGAGCTGATTGAACCGTACAGCAGGCGCGTGCAGAAGCTCCAAGAGTTCCTGAACGACGTTAAACCGTCCCTGCAGTACGAAATCGTCCCGCTGTCCGATCCCTTCGGCCCGTCTGTCAGCGACGCCGAGCTGGAGTGCATCGTGGTTAGCGAGGAGACGCGGCGGGGCGGCGAGGCCGTCAACAGGAAACGGGTAGAAAACGTAAGCTTCCGAATACCTAACCCTAAACCCAGATCGACGCTTTACTTCACGGCCAACTGTATAAAAGCGGCACGGCTTGTGTGTTTGTATGGCCTTTTTAAATATTGGTTGTACAGGGGCTACGAGAGCTGGTGCTGTACGAAATTCCTCTGATTAAAGACGCGCATCACGCAGACATCGAGGAGGAGAAGATCAGCTCATCGAGCCTTCGCACACGCCTGCTGGGCACGCTCCTTGTCCCTCCCACCGTGAATAACTTTTTTTTTTGTCTAACACAAAGCATTTAAAATTTTTGCACCTAACTTACGATACTTACGGTATGCCCTTCTGTCTTGCTCGCTCCAGCCTCGCCCCGCGCTCTCTCGTCTCCCGTACGTTATCGGCCTGACCGGGGGCAGCGGGAGTGGCAAGACCTCCATCGCCCGCAGACTGGAAGGATTCGGCGTTGCCCGGATCGACGCCGACCAGCTCGGGCACGAAACGTACCGACCCGGCACGGCCGCCTATCACAGGATAGTGCAGGAGTTCGGCGCAGGTGAGGACGTAGGAGGCGGGACTGCGAGGCTAAACGGGTGACGTGGTTTAATTTTAATATATAGTTCCTTCCGTACCTTCCGTGATTCTGTGTCTCTCACACCAGATATTGTGAAGGAGGATGAGACCATCGATAGACGAGCTTTGGGGAGGATGGTGTTCGGAAACCAGGTGAAGCCAGCCTATTTGTGCGCAATAATAATGATAATAATAATTAAAAAAATAATAATAATAATGTTACTGATGTGTGATTTATAGGAGCGATTAAAAGCCCTGACTGATATAGTATGGCCTGAGATTGCACTTCTTGTTAAAGAAAAAGTACAGCAAGCTAAAAAAGACGGTAAGCTCCTGTTTTAACGCTTTTATCATTTCCACACCACTTAATATACTTAAGTATGCACGTGTGAAAATTATTCCTTAAGCTCCCAAAACTACACTTTCACCTTCAATATGGCCGTCCCATCAGGGAAGTAATACCTCCATAGATGTGATGGTGTGGGCAGCTGACTTCATTTTATTGCCACATAATGTTGCTGACTCTCGACCTGAACAGCCCCAGATCATAACACTGTCTCCAGAGGCTTGTACAGTGGACACTATGCATGATGGGTGCATCGCTTCATGTGCTTCCCTTCTTACCCTGACACGCCCGTCACTCTGGAATAGGTTCAATCTGGACTCATCAGGTCACATGACCTTTTTCCAGCGCTCCAAGTCCAGTCTTTATGCTCCCTAACAAACTGAAGCCATTTTTTTTTCCGGACGAGTCTAACTAACCAAGTGGTTTTTGTTGACGGCTTCTTAACCCACTTCAGACAAATTCACAAAATCTCCTTAAGTTGTTTTCTTTGCTCTATGCGGCACGATAATTCGGGGCAGAGTGTACATATCATACATATCTCTACTATATTATACATGTTTTTGCTGTTTATGTATATTTTCTGTTCAAAGGAAGTTGTGTCTCGTCACAGGGAAGCGCGCGTGTGTGGTGGATGCTGCAGTGCTGTTGCAGGCCGGATGGACCGACATGGTTCATGAGGTCTGGGTGGCCATTATACCAGAGCACGAGGTAGTAGAACTTCTCACCTTTAAATTATTTTAATATATGCACTACCGCTCAACAGTTTGGGATCACTTAGGAATTTTTATTGTTTTCCAAGGAAACGTATATACACACATATGAAATTAGCCTGAATAGAAAAATATAGCAAAAGAACAAGACATGAGTTAGACACAATGATTGTGATGGAAATGATAAATGAAAAACGAACAAAAAAAAAAAAAAAACACACCCTTTTTCAGCAAAAGGCAGACCATAGGAATTTTTTGTTTTTTTTACGATAATCTGATGAGATTTCACCCCGTACTTCCTGGAGCATCTCTTACATGATGGCTTGGCCTGAAGGAGTCTCCCTCCGTCCCGTAAGGTCACGCTGCTCCCACAACGCAGACATCCGGAGACCGAGCCGGCCGCTTCATTACAGTCAGAACTCCGGCTAACTTTAATTGTGAAATGGACAAAATTGTTTGTGAATGGCATGAAAATGAAGAAATTTGCAAGTGATCCCAAACTCTTGAGCAGTAGTGTATCTATCTAACACTTACATCCTTTCTGATTCACCTTTTCTTTCTCAATCCTGTCCCTTAGGCGGTGCAGCGTATAGTGCAGCGGGATGGCATGAGTCAGGAGGACGCGCTGAGGAGGATCCAGAGTCAGTGGTCTAATGTGCAGCTGGTGGAGCAGGCCAACGTGGTTCTGTGCACACTGTGGGAACCGGACGTCACTCAGAGACAGGTACACGTCACGTCCACACAGCTTTTCAGTAACACTTTAGTCAGGTGATGTGTGTCATCATGCTGGATTACAGAATGTCCTGTGTGTGTGTGAACATAAATCTACAGGTCGAAAAAGCGTGGAATTTACTTCAAGATCGGATACAGCAGGAATAAAAGTGGAAACCGGATGAAGACCCTCACAGACCCACCCACACACCCACACACCCACACACACACACACACACACACTACATTGGTTGACGGTATCAGTTTATGAACATTTGAATGGAGTGTTAAAGATCAAGTGTGTTTGATTTGAGGCTTCGCACAAATCAAATCACTTTTTTTTTTTTTTTATAAGTTACAGAAACTCTGACGAAGAGAGCGGGTGAAGAGTCATGAGCCAGTACGGGTTATGAGGAATCACTTGACTTTTTAAGCAATTTAAGTTGGTGTGATGTAATAAATAGTTTTAGTTTTGTTTCTTTCTTTTGATCATCTGGACTATTTGGAAATCAGCTTTCAAATGAGAACAGCTGAAGAACTGAAGCATCTTTAACCCTGACTGATCCATCATGTTGTGTCTGATTGTCTAAGGTTTTTTTATTTGAAATCTTCTTTTGACTATGAGGCAATCAAATGATTTTTTTTTTTTTTGGTTTTGAAGTCTAGCTTCTAGTTTGGTGATGTCCAAATGTGAACGATTTTATAACATGGCAGAATAATTCAAGTTACTGCGGCACAGCGGTCTGACTCGCATCTTTCAAAACCGTACATGGTGATGAGCTTTTTAAAAACACATGACTAAATGTTTGTGATACGCAGCAAAGAGCTGATTCTCTCCCCGTTTCCTGTCTGATGACGAGCCAAGAGTCGACTTCTACAGAATTCATAAATAAATAAATCCGAATCGATATTTGGTGCACGCAAGACAGGAATGGGTGGGGTTACGGAAGATACATTAAGATAATAAAATTCTTTATTAAATGAAAATCTCACATCGTCATAAGTTTATATAAAATTACAGCTTAATATGTGTACACACACTCACTCATCAACCACTTCCTGTTGGCATTTGTGTAATTATCCAGTCGACTGCATGAACATGAACAGCTACAGTCCTGTCGATGTTATTTCAGTGACAGAGAGGCTGGGTTTAGGATTTCAGCAGCTGCTGCTCTGATGGAATTTTCATACACACACACACAAGGTCCAGTTCCAGAAGCACCTTGTCGGCGGGAGGTTGGAGCTGCCGGTTCAAGATGCCTGGAAAGCTCCGGTAACTCGAATGGTCACCCTTTACAAACACAGTGAGCAGAAAAGCATGTCGAACCTTTAGATCGACATAGTGACTTAATCAGGTGCCCAGGTGTCTTATCAGTGGACGCTGTGAACATTTAACTCGTATAATAAAACACAAATGTGGCCCAAAGTGATAAGTGAATTCAAAACAAATCCCTCCATGTCCAGTGAATTGTGCATCAGAAGAAACGTGTGACCCATGAAGACTTTAAATCCTTAGTCGAGTTGCCTTTCTCCACTGCAGGCCGTGCTCCAAATCTAAAAAAAAAAAAAAAGTGCTTTTCCTTGTCCACACCCTCGTCTTCGTTACAGCTCCACACCTCTAGTTGGCCACAGTGAGCCTCGCCGAACACAGCGCCTGCCCAAGGTGATTAGAGGCTCGAATCTGGTATGTCCCAGAATCACTGGGTTGCACTCCGGTCAGAGTGAGCGTACACAGCCCGTCCGCTTTGTACTCGATCTGCATGCGGTCCGTCTCCTCGAGGGGCTCGTTGCCAAGCAGCCACACCACTTCCGGGTCGGGATAACCTAAAGAAAAAGGAAAAAAAGACCACACTCTGGGCCTGTAACTCTTTCCGGTTATGTAGATTTGGTCCCGCTGTAGGTGTAGACAACATGCCGGGTCTTGTTACCTTGGACGACGCAGGCCATGTGTACAGTAGAGCCGCACGGCTCTGTAAGGTCGTGAAGGGTTTGCGGGAAATTCGGCTCACTCCTCAGCTGCGTCTCCAGAGCCAGAACTGCCTCTTCTGCCTCCTTCGCTAGACTCTTGTCTTTGGCGGAGAATAAACACCAGCAATATGATATTAGTGTTCACGACAAACGGGTACATGGATTCTTACACCGCGCGTTTCTTACCATTAACCTGGCTGGAAGGAAATTGAGAATCCGAGGTGTCCGACTTGTTAGACAGGTTCGCCATCCTCTTCAGCGCCAGCACGGCTTTGCCGGTTCTCTGCAACACCGCACCGTAAAATCAAACGTGGAATCCATCACTGAAGAGATTAGAAATTAAAGACTGGCACATAAGCTTGAACGAACCTGCCATCTTTGCCTGGCCAGGAAACGCCGCATCTTGTCTTTGTTGAGGGTTTTGGTGACTCGCCTCGAGCACGCGGCCATCCACGAATGAGCCAAAGCCTGCTCGCATGACAGCCGCTCCCTGCGCATGTTCGAGACACAAAGAAAACATCAATACAACGGGATCAAAAAAAAGCATTCCAGGATTCCTGCTGTTGTGCGTTACGAAACCTTTTGTTCTTCTTCAGCAGCTCGCAAATAAAATCCTTAGCCTCGTCAGTGATGTCCTCGAACTCGGGATCGAAATCCCAGGTCGCGGCAGTGACCAGCGCGAGAGTCTCAGCATCCGTGCTTCCCTGAAACGGTGACTCTCCACTCAGTCTGCCCGCGAGACACAAAGAGATTAGACACAAACCCAGAGCGCAGGTTAAAACGGAGACGCGCGGGACGGTACGTACAGGATGTAGCAGATCACCCCGATGCTCCACATGTCCGTCGCCAGATCCACGGGCTCGTAGCCGACCACCTCTGGAGCCACAAACTCGGGCGTGCCGTGCATCACCCTAAGAGGGTTTCCGGGTTCTGTGGGAGAAATTCAGGGCAATTTGGTCGTCCAATCGGAATGTTTGATTTTAACTTATTTAGCAAATGGTGCGAGATATAAAACAATGTTTACAGGGAAAATTGGACAATTTATTATATTAATAATTAAAATAAATATCATATCTCACCGAGTTTCCTAGCCAGGCCAAAGTCGATGATCTTTATGAGCGTCCCGGTGGCGTTGAGGCACACTATGTTCTCAGGCTTCAGGTCGAGGTGGACGATTTTTTTGCGGTGAAGATACAGGACGCCCTCCAGGATCTGCCGCATGTACTGCATGCTGTTGGGCTCCGTGTGCTCGAAGTTATCGTCCACGATGCGTTCGAAGAGCTCACCGCCGGCGATGCTGAAACACATCAACAGGTGATCAAACGTGTGGAGTCGAGGGGATGAAAAAGAGGCTAAAGCGCCGCCGCATCGTAACACTCACTACTCCATGATCAAGGCAATCTCCGAACGGGTGTCGAACGCGCCCAGGCACTGCACCAGCTTCGGATGGTGCAGCTCCTTCATCAGCTTGATCTCTTCTCTGGCTGCATCTTTATCCTTGGATCCGATCGCACGGTAGAACTTTCCGGCACATACGCGTCCCGTCTCCTTGTGGGTCAGCCGGAACACCTGGCCGAACTTCCCTCTGTGGAGAAACATTTCGACTGCAGCGTGAGATCAGTTTATTATAGAAATTACTAACGTGTCTCTATCGCACAAGTCGCTTAAGAACATACTCACACTCCTAGCTTTTCATGGATGTCGTAGCAGTCTTTGACCTTGTGCACTGTGTCAATAATGACATCGCCTTGTGGGAGAATCTTCTCCTGTGGCTCGACTGGTGGGGGCAAAAAACAAAACCGTGTTTCAGGTTATAGTAATTTTTCTGCTCGTCAAGGAAGATGCATTTTTATAGCCTTTATTCACATTTTAAAGAACAGATCAAAAAAAGGAAGGCTGTTTTACAATTTGCATTATGCAATCACAGATCTTGCTTTTGTAATTGTTTTTTGCATAACTTTCAGGAAATACCACAAGTGTTTAAGTCAACCCGGGACTTTTCATGGTGCAGAATACAAGAGTAAAAAACTCCCTACTTTCTGCACGCAGCGTTTCATTAGTGCTAAGAATTTGTGCTTATAATGAAGAAAAAGAGAGAAAAGGTCAGATAGTGTTTTAGATAATGAGAAACTAAGAAAACTTTCTACTTTGATGGTGTCCAAGCACAAATGAAACGCTGGGATAAGTGCATTAGTGTAGCAGGAGATTATATAGAGAAATAAAGGGCGTTCTGTTATTCTGCACAATCAAAAGTCTCGCTTTGACTTGGACGCCCCTTTGTAGTTTGGCCTTGGCACAGATTGTTATCTGTAGCTAGAGCGTACCTGCTGTATCCATCTTAATGAAGTCCGACTCTTCACTGGGGTCGCTGACCCCCACGGCGTTGCAGGCTCGTACTCGGAAGCGGTACTCGCCCTGCGCGCGAAGTCCAGCGCGAACCCGGTACGTGGTGTCCTTACACTGCGAAGTGAGCACGCTCCAGTCCTCGGATTCACCTGGACCGACACTTTTCATCTCTACGACATAATCGGTGATTTGTGAACCGCCATCGTAACCCGGTCCACTCCAGGACAGAACCAAAGAACTGCGAGTCAGCTGGGAGACAAATGGACACGACGCCGGGCGTTCTGGACGATCTGAAGAAACAATAGGGATTTTTAAATTTTTTTTTTATCAAGAACTTAAATTGACAGCTTGACCATTTGTGTCAATGTGAAAAGTACTGGATAAGTTTTCACACCTCTAATGCTGAGAACGACTGTATGTTGAGCGAGGCCGTGTCGAGTTCGAACAAAGAGCGTGTAGCTTCCTACGTCCACAGGAAGCACTTCAGAAATGGTCAAGACGCTGCCAGTAGTGCTGCTCTCTATGCATATGCGATCGCCGTCCACCACGACCTGTTGGGAAATTAAAAATGGAAAAAGAAATGGTTCGTTTATACATCCGACATTAGTGGATGACTTAAATTAAAACAGTTTTAAGATGAAGTGAAAAACTCCCATATCTTTTTATAGTTACATTTAAAAACAGGAATTACTGAGTTGGACGTCATAAAGTATATTCAAATTGTGCTTAACCTTTTTACCACCAATTCACATCATCACACAAAATCTCAGATGAAAGATTTGATTAATTTGCAGCAGGTCTCGCCAATTCTTCTATCACTTTTATCGAGCATCATAAAAAGAGGATGACAAAATCTTGAGACCTTCTTCCTGTTGTGGATCCAGCAGGACGCCAAAGGCCCCGAACAGCTGTAGGAGCAGGAAAGCCGTGCCGTCTCCCCAACACACACCTGCACCTTCTCCACGGGGTCCACGAACTCAACCGCAGGGCCTGAGAAAGATAGAGAGAAATGATTAGATGAATGGAAATTATTTCATTTTAGGACATAAACTACACCAGAATATAGTGATTTGGACACTGTTTGGGAGTTACCGGTACTTCTGCATATGTACTGTATATCTAAAAACATTGTATTTGGTTTGCAAATAATTGGTATGATTTTTGTCATTCCTTGGAACCCTCTCGCCAGGGTTCCACCCAATGTACCACTGCTGAATTTCATAACCTGGAACCTGATTTCACAGAAGGATTGTGGGAGATCCAGCTGTGGTACTTCTGCCTGCAGATCAAGGGTCTCGACTGCACACTCTTTGCATCACTGTGCAAGTTTGTACACGCCTCCCTTTCTGACCAAGTTCTTCACTAGCTTAGTTATCTTATGATTAGATTGAAGATCTAACCCAGTACTTGGATCAACCAAGTTAATAAACAATGACTGTATGACTTTGTTGAAGGTGCACAAGCACAAAAAGGGATCTAGGTTGTTTCCTTTCGGCCAACCTGCTGGTTTCTTTGTCTGAAACACTGACATTTGGATAAGGGTTGTGGTTTTTGGGCACTGTGGGTTAGTTTTGTGTTTTTTTTTAGGTGGTTTATTTAAAAATAGATATCATGAGTTATCTCATGATCATATAGTTTTACAGCAAATATCCATTATCTAGGTATAACCATTATCTTGTGTAGGTTGATGGAGGGCCTGGAACCAATCCTGGGGCAAAATGTGTACTCCAATCAGCTTATATCACACAAGAGGAAACCACACAAACATACTCTTAAACAGACTGCAAGATTTAAACCCCCAACTCTGGAGTGGTTCCATTTCTTTATTTAAAAAAAATAATAATGAAATAAAACCTTGCACAATTTGCATTGGTATGTGGGTTGGCCTGGGAAAATGACACAAACTTGTTTGGAATTTAAAGAACTTTTATTCTGGGCTAAAGAAGTCTAACAGAAGTTAGAAAAACCACACGTGGCATGAACATCAAGCTTTTCACAGTCATGAGTGTCAATATGAAACTTCTGCTGCAAAACTCACATCACAGCCTTAAATCCTCAGAGCACTGAACCACAGCTCAGAAAGCTTTCACTGCCGTTGTGAAGTTCACACGTGCCGAGACGGCATGTTTCTGTAGACACACAGCTAGATTCTTTCAAAACGCAGCTGATTTCATTCTTTCAGCAAATGGGAAGGAGTAAAACAACTAGGCCTGGTCCAGAGATTAGCAAACGGCTAATACTACATACTGACTAGCTGGGAAACATGGATATAGTAGCTGTAATTCTTGTTACCTAGCTCGTTCGCTCAAATAAACTGCTAATTTGTATTGAACAAATAGTTGAGGTGAGAAAATGCAAGAAGGTAAACATTTTGGATGCTGCTAGTCACTTAAGTTTGCTAGCACAAAAAAAAAAAAACCCAGTGCTTCCAGATTTCAGCAAGGTCAGAGTTGTTTGTAAAACTCTTTACCATCAGAACTATTGTGTCCACACCATTATGTTGCACGGGGGTTTTAGCCACACTCATTGTTTTTTGTTTTTGTGTGAAGTCATCTAGACAGAGAACATTGTAGAAAGCCTGGTATGACAGAGAAAGGAACATGGCGGACATGACTTAACATGCCTTCAGGTCAAACTCCTGAACACACTCACCTGCTGCTCCACTGCCGGATCTCCTCCTGGGTTTGACAGCTTAAGCGTGGACAAACAACAAACCAAACCAAACAGGTTAAAAAGACAATTACAGGTACAGGTGAATCAGTCATGTGACCTCCAGGGAAGTGTGGGTAATGGCTAATGGCTAATTTAAAAGTTAATAATAAGAATAATAAAAGTTTTCTTCAGTAGCCTTAGCTAGAAACTATGACTCCCTTCTGCCATTTTTAGACACCAGAATATATAAAATTCCTCTCCATAGTCATTTACATGGTCAGAACTCCTGAGTAAATTACGGTCATTTAACTAACCACTTCATTTAACTACGTTTAAAAAAAAAAATACTGTTAATTCTTTTCTCATATCTCTATGAACTAATAGCACAATGTCTGGATTACAACACTAAACATTTCTATTGAATCACCTTTTAACGCATTTGTTTTTAATCTAAAAATCTTAAATGATCACAATTTAATTTGGTTTAAACTTCAGCAGCTTCTCACATTTATTCAACAGCAAATATTATACAGTTATTTATAGAGATATTTTTCCTTCTGAAGGGCAGCTCATCCAAAACATGGGAGGAAGGCCAGGCTGCTCAGACGAGTGTTGACAAGAACTTTTATATATAAAAAAAAAAAAACAATCGTGTGAATAGTTTTTTTTTTTTTTTTTTACCAGGTTATTTGAATCATAGGAAGATGCATTGTTTTTAAAAACAATGCATCTTCCTATGATTCAAATAACTTCAAATATCTTCATTTCATTATTACAAGTGGTGTTCAAGTCAAACCAGGACTTTTGATAATTGTGCAGGAAAACAGAACACAGTGATGAGAGTAAAAACTCCCTTTATTTCTCTATATAATCCCCTGCTACACTAATGCACTTCTCCCAGTGTTTCACTAGTGCCTGGACACCATCAAAGTAGAACGTTTTCTCTGTACACCAGAGCCATGATCAGACTTCCTGCTTCACATCTGAAACCCTGGCCTCCCAAGAACTCCTTTAATTTTCCCAAACATGTGGAAATGGCTTGGTGCGAGTGGTGTTGGTGAATGTTTGTGTGTACAGTTCCCACAGACGGATCCGTCTCTTGCGCAATTTGGCGACAAGTTATCCGACGCTTGTTAACGGGAACGACTTCGTCCAGGATGGTCATACATGGACGAACAGCCTTATTTAAAACATTTGCACCGACTAAGCATCTCATCGTCGTACTGTGCCTGAAGTCTTCTGTAAATGTCAGTCGGCTTTATGATTTCATTCACCAGAAATATCGTTGCAAGTCCCAGTTTGACTTGAACGCCCCTCGTATGTCATGCTGTTGAATGTTGATATCCAAGCTTTTACATAAATTATCAGTAGACACTTATATACTTGCCATACTTATTTCTGGGTTACTGTGTGCATGCAGTAAATATTTCACATACAGTATGATCTTGCAGCTATGGTGTTATCCAGAAGTTGATTACTTTTCAGTAACTGCATGAGTTGTATGTGTGTGTGTATGCTTACACCACAGCAAGATATTAATTAAAGAACATGCCAGACGTTTTATTTGTTCATACTTGCTGTAAGGTTTTGTTATATCTTATATTACACCAGACATTCTTCTCTCTCTCACACATTTAATTTGTTTGTCCTCAAACTCTACCTCTAGTTCAAAACTCATAGTCTGTCAGTTAAATAGGATTAAATCTAGTCACAAGTCAGCATGACTCAGTGTACTCCAGTATCGTTCTACCAAAACCATTCAAGAGCATTTAACTGGAATGGTCCAAAGCTCTAATAGTCCTTCAATCATCTCTAACTGACCTTTACATGTGTCCACATCTGTATTTTCTTTGTCTTTCTTTGCTGTGCCGTTCTCCTTGCTCCTCACCCCACATCCTGCAGCTGGAGACTCTCTTGCTGGCTTGATCTCCATGGTAATGGTGGTCTTGTAAGTCTTCGTCTCAGCACCTCCATCACAGTCCATCTTTCGCAGAGTTACTGAAGTTCCTCAGGGCGATTAGACTGCAGTTTTACATACTCGCCGCCCCTCTTCCTGTTGTGTTTCCTGCCCGGGGTTGCTTCATTGTCAGCACAGAGACGTCTGTAAATGTGCTCTGTCAGTGTGTGTGTGAATGTGTGAGTGTGTATGTGAGAGTGTCTGAAAGTCTCACTAATCATGCTGTGCCTTCCTTTCATCTAGCATCAGAATGAGCAAGCTGGGCGTGTCTTCAACCCCGAAACATTGTGGGCGTGTCATTTGACAGGGCGAGAGAAAGAAAAGGATGAGCTACACTGGTTTTTCGGGAGCGGGCTGAGATTAATTCAATTTAAAAGTAATTAAAAAGCAGGGAACAAAAATTAGAACAATACGCATAAACAGCAGTTATTACATTACCAGAATGTTGAGTAGCTGGTCGGATCACGCTCATGTTCCTCTGATCGTACACAATACATCCACATCCTCCTTACACACTCTTTTGTTGTATTTGTGGGTGTGTTTGTGTGTGTGCATGAGGTGCTTTTGTTAAGTGTTATGCAAATAGATATGATGGACGTTTAAGTCAAAGGAGGACTTTTGATTGTGTAGAAAAACGCCCTTTATTTCTCTAAATAATCCCCTGATACTCTAATGCCATCTATACCATCACTAGAGTTACACTAGTGCTTGGGTATCATCAAGGTAGGAAGTTTTCTCAGTACGTCAGAGCCATGATTCATTTCTGAAACCCTGGCCTCCCAGGCCTCCCCTTAATGTCCCTGACATGTGGAAATGACTCAGGGTGAGGTCAGGCTATGTGGCAATCAGTGTTGGGGACGTTACTTTTTAAAAGTAACTAATTACATTACAAAATTACTGTCATTAAAAAGTAATCATTTACATTACAGCGTTACTTTCTGATAAAAGTAACTAGTTCGAGTTCTTTTCCATCGCAGAAAATGAAAACCCCTTTGAGATTCCTCATGCATGTTGTTTTATAAAGACTTTTATAATTATTCTACCATCATCACTCAGCGAAGTTTGGCCCATAATCTGTTAAATACTAATACCCCTATCTCATCTACGCGGTTTCGCGCGGTGGCCATAAGTACGGTTCATGATTCACCGTCGGACCTTGCAGAACTTCGTAGAACGTCAGGCGGTTGCTCGCTGCGGCTCACAGTGCCTAACACCGTTTCTCACCGCGAGTCAAACCGCATGGGTGAGATAGGGGTATAACAGCAGGAATAACAGTGGGAGGCGGGTTATCGGAGGCGGGGCTTGTAGGGCGACTTTCACACACACACACACTAACGGAATGACTGCTGTCTGGCTCACGGATTACATAAATTGTCTGAATAACGGATTACTTTTTTTAAAAATATAACTAAATAACTGAGTACTTAAATAGCAGACCTAACGCGTTAGATTACTCGTTACATCAAAAAAGTAATCTAAGTACTCTAACGTTACTTTGTAACGCGTTACACCAAACACTGGTGGCAATAACGTTGGTGTATGTTTGTGTGTACAGTTCCCACAGACAGATGCGCCTCTTCCACCTGTTGGCGACAGTTTTTTTTGTACATTTTCAAGGATCATATGGCTTCCTTTAAAATGTTTGTTCCATTCAGATGATTTACTGCGGCTACGGATCTCATCAGCGCACTGTGCCTGGAAATGTTGTTTATGCCCTCATTCACCAGAAGTTTCCAGGAAAGTCCCGATTTGACATGAACGTCCATCGTAGATTCAGGATATGCTCTTAATGAGTGCGCATTCAAATCTCTGGGAATTCCCGGAGCCGAGTGTGTACATGAATTCATACAAAACACGCTAACGGGCCTTATCGAGCAAGGGGTTGCACACACATGCTACAGATACATGTAGTGCCAAAATCCAGACACAGTGACATGAGGGTGCAATGGACAGGAAATTTCACACGCATACCATAGATGCTTGTAAACGCATAAACAAACCCATTTCTGAAAAATTCCTAAGAACTCCGGATGTGCTGATCTTTATCTGGCATTTATGGAAGAGATAATTGTCCAGCATCCTGTTTTTTTTTGTTTTGTTCAAGGGCACAGGAAATAAAACATCAACATGGACATGTGAGGAGACAGCGATGTGACAATAGCGTGCCGGTTATGAATTAGCATTCCTATTGCTTACACTGTTGCTTGTGCAGTACAGCATTCTGAAAGTCTCTACATGGATTGAGTCTATATTCTGATTTGTAAAAAAAAAAGATTACTTACTGTTACATTCATAGAAGGAGTCTCCAGTTCCAGCACTCATACGAGGTGGTAACACGGCAACGGATGGCGGCAGAAGGCACACACAGTCACAGGGAGCACCGAGCTTCATAAGTCAGTGTGCCAAAAGACATCGTCCTGTGTACATCGGGAGCTGTGCATCTGGTGCTATTCTGACCATGTGCTGTATCACGTCTGCAATTCCATCATGGACAGCAAGTTAGAACAAAGAGCGAAGCTGAAATTTTGCGTGAAACTGGGAAAATCTGCCACAGAGATGTTAGACATGATTCTGCAAGTCTACGGTGAAGCTGCAATTAGGTATTTCAAGATGTTTTTTAGTGGCACACATGCTTTAAGAGCGGAGGAACATTACTGGAAGACGATGAGATCTTTAAACAGCTCAAACCCCTGAAAATGTTGAAATCACTCGGCCATTCACCCTCCGTTGTCGGTGTGTCGTCCGGAACAGTCCAGACAATCCTCACGTTTGATTTAAAGAGGCACCGTCTTGCTGCCAAGTTGGTCCACAGGCTGCTCACCCAGGAGCAGAAGGAACATCACATCAAGGTCTGCCGAGAACTCTGTCAGCGTGTCGTGGGTGACCTGTCCTTCATGTCGAGAGGATCATTATTGGTGACGAAACTTAGAAATGGAGCAACAATCTTCACCGAGGAAGAGCCCGTCATCTTCGCGACCGAAAAAGTCGAGGACTGCAGATCGACCGAGAGCATCCTCATTGTCTTATTCGAGGTTTGCGGCGTTGTGCATCGAGAATTCGTCCTCAGGGGCCAGACCGTCATTAGTGAATTCTACTGCCAGGTCTTAAGGTGTCTGGGGAAGGACATACAGTGAACATAGCTAAACACGAAACATTTTGATACCACCTCGTATAACAATCAGTTCTTTTTTTGTTAGTTTGTTTTATTAAAACAAATAATGTTTGGTAATGTCTCGCTCTTTAATACCTCAAAATAACGCACTCTTCATCCCTAACTTGCTGAAGAACGAAACACCTTGACGAGACGACGCTTCACTGCACCACTGTCGTTGATTGTTTTTCTTTTACGACACACCTCAGGGTTTTATTCCAGTGCGTTGAAATGCACTAGGTGTCACAATGACCGCTAACATATTTAATGCTAATAGATTTTGAGATCCAGACGTAGAGGATACACACCGCTCCATCAGGGAACGATCTCTCGATCTGTCACTAGTTACAGCTTTAACGAATCTGGGAAACTTAAAAAGCTCATATCTTGGTGGTGTTGTGCGACAGGTTTAGCTTCTCGTTTTTCTTTTTTCCCCTGTGCGGTACTCCTTCATTGTGTAAAGAAATAAAGGCTTCATTGTGAGAGCTCTTTAGTGAAATAAGTGAGGTCAGGAGGAAGCACTAAAGTAGGTAGAGCCAGTTTGACGTTTCAGTACAATGCTATTGTTCAACAGTTAAGTCAGCGCGGTAGCGCATTGTGTCTCGTACGCACCGTAATCCGATCTCGTGTGCTTACGATGACATTACAGGTTTAGACACTGCTTTTTTATGGTACGTACTTGTATCTTTACCTTGTTGTATATTTCATTTGGAAGTTTCATCTGTTCTTTAGAGGCGTTTGAGTCAAATCGGGACTCCTGTTGAGGTTTCTGGTGAATGAAGGCGTAAAAGCGATCGACTTTTACAGAAGACTGTCATGAGACTCTTAGCTGCAGTACAAATTTTGAATAGAGCGAATGTTTTAAAGAAGGACGTACATCCATGAATGACTGAATCCAGGCCGAGGTGGCTCGGAGCCCACTGCAGTCGATCGAACTCCATCAGGAGCTCAGATACTCCAAGGAAAGCGCTATCCACCTACTTCTGCTTGCGTAGGCATACAGATGCCCATGATTAGCCAGTGTCGCTGTGATCGATAACAGAGATCAGGGCAGCCACGCCTCCTTTCAGCTCCTGGCTACGGATTGGCTGTGGCATCACCCGGGGCTCAAACCTTTGAACTCCAGATCATAGGACGAGCACGTTTCTGTCGTGCCACTCGGGAGCCCAGCGTGACCGTGTTACACAAATTACAGACTGAAAGTGATATGTGAAGTCATTTTTCAGAAAGAGGTCCAAGAGCTCAAAAGGGTGGCCAGTTTATAACTTTCAGTTGACCTGAAACAGCTTGAAAACGACCCCTAAACGTTGCTTTTCCTAAAAAGGGGACGCCGGCGAGATGGAATGGAACAGAGTAAGATATTTTTAACTCTGGAGCCACATGGTGGTGGTGTTTTATATCCCAAATTATTAACCGTTCTGCCAGCAAACTGTTACGGCCAAATAACAGTTTTGGTGCTGATTTCATTCACTTTTGAAGTTTATGCATGGAACATGGAAGTGACCGATCTTGCATCCCTAAAAATTTCAAGTTGCTAACTTTAGCCGTTTTGGAGAGATGATTTTGTATGTGAGATGATGTGATACTGTCTCGCTTCAAACAATGATCATTTAAAATGTGACTTATTCATTTCTTTATGGGTGTCGATACTAAAATTGGTGTAAGCTCCTATAAGCATATGACCTGTAAAAACTGCTGTTTAAATTAAAGCATTCCTTGCAAAACAGTTAAGGACAACCCCCCCCCCCCCCCCAAAAAAAAAAATCTGTAGTGT
>JAOVVA010000048.1:1241208-1253479 GCA_028565275.1 Leiocassis micropogon | reverse complement strand
GATTGTGTAAAGCTGCTTTGGGACAATGCCAATTGTTAAAAGCGCTATACAAATAAAATTGAATTGAATTGAATAGTAGTAACTTAATGTGGAGCCCCCTAGTGACGGGGAGGAATTGGCCACGACTAAATTAGGGATTTAGAAAATCAGGGAAAAAAAAGGCGGCGGAGTCCGCGCGTCTACAGCAAACCTGAAGTCGACGTTCAGAAAGTCTACTCTTCCCGTTAAAGACTCGCGTGCAATCCGTTTCCCACCCGTCAGTGAAATGCTGGGTTCCAGGGTCATGTACTCAAACACACGAGCTCCTGCACTCATCCCCCGCACCATCTGGGAAAAACAAGGACATTTTATTTGACAGCTTTGACAATAATGTAGGTTGGTTTCAAGTTCAATACCATTATGTACGTAGATGTAAAGGGATAAAAACTGAGGACGTCTTGTTTAACAGATGAAGCTGCAATCAAGGGCCAAGTGCTGCGGTATAAAAGGAATGAAGCACTTATTCAGCACACCCTTGATTGTTTTACTTGTAAAATTGCGTGTCAATCACCTGCCCGAACAGAATAGAGATGCTGGCCAGGGATCTGCAAGGGACGAGAGGTGAAGAAGTGTCAGAAAGATGAGTGAGAAAACAAGACGTGGACGAGACAGAGATGTGATCGGGCTGACCTTTGAACCGTTTGCGAGGCGACCAGAAAGGACATGAGGTCACCCGGGGTCATGTCGTTATGCGCCATCAAGGATCCGCCGGCAAAAATAGTCCCGAGGACCAAACCTGAGAAGAAAAAGATTATTAAATAATTATGCGTGAATATTATTCTGTATTGAACCGCTATTAGTTTGGTTAGCCCTCACAGTTTAAAACGATGTTAGAAAGACCCTGAAACACCGCGATCCCTCTTCCTAATGCCTCGTTCATCGCAGCAGATTTCTCTACCTCGGTGGCGTACGTCCTGTAGCATAGAGACGACAAATATCACAGTCGCGCAATAACACACAGTTCATGATCGCTGCAGAGTTCTTCATTAGTAATGGACCTACTCCAGTTCTCGGTCCTCCATGGCGAAGGCTCTCACTGTCCTCACGTTCCCGAGAGCTTCGTCGGCGACGCCTGTAGCTTTCGATACCTATGAGACACCGAAACCGGATGAATGCGGCTCATATTCTTATAGGAACCTTTCCTGAAACCTGGTTGTTGTCAAAAAAATTTTATCATGAACTAATTCCCGACCTGTTCCTGGGCTTGGCGAGAAAGCTTGCGCAGGAAGGAGCCGATGAGGGCGCCAGCACCGACGAGACACGGCAGCACCACCATCATCAGTCCCGTCAGCTTCGGAGAGATGACGTACAGCGAGACAAAGCAGCCGACCGTCTGCGTGACGCTTCGTAAACCCTGAAACAGGATCGCGAAGCATACGGCAGCTTTAAATGGCCGTGGTATTGTTCCTACATCGACGACATGTGTATGAAGTGATAAAGCGCTAAAGGGTTAACGGTGATGTAATATTTATTGTACAGAAGTTGGAATTTTTTCCCGACATTCACCTGAGAGATAACCAGCTTGAACGCTGACTTGAACTCCTGGATGTCGGCGGTGAGACGGTTCACCAGCTGTCCCGTCTTATTGGCATCGAAGAACGCCACGTCCTGTCTGGACGGACATACAGAGCCTGGTTTAATTTGAAACGCACACTGGATCAAAACAAACCAATTTGGGTTCTTCAAACCTGAGCAGTGACGCGAAGAGCGATTTCCTCATCTCGGCGGCGACGCATTCTCCGACCCGGGACAGGAGGATGATGTACCCGGTGGTCAACAAACCCTGAGGAGCACACGTTTCAACATGGATTCAGTTTGTCTAGCTTACTTAACCCAACGAATACATAAACCAGCCCAGGTGCTCTTGGCTAGCTTATCATCACACTGGGCTAATTCCAAAAAAGGTAAAGGTGCACGTTGTTTGTGTGGGTAAAGTGTGTTTATGTTCCCAGTATAATGAATTAGGGAAGTGGAGCAGGTTGAAGAATCGTACCTGGAGGCCATACAGGCTGAGCAGCTTGAACGCGGGTGCGCGGATATCCCTTAGGTAATTTCCAACGTTTTCCCTTGTGTACCGGGCGACGACGTTCACCAGGTCCCCGAGCATCAGTGGGATCTGGATGTTTAGAGCCGCTGCTCCAAATGCAAGCTGTAAGAACAAGAATTTTTTTTTTTTAATCAAATCATGGTTAAAATTTTGAGGTGAGAATTTTGCTGATAAGAAAATTCTAGCTGTTAATCCCAGATCAATTAAGATTCCCAGACTACTGCCTCAGCATCTTGGTTTCTATTCTGTTATGAGACAGAAACTTGAGAATCAAAACATCAGAAGAAGTTGAAAAGCGAAAATGTGTGCCTTTTCCCCCTCCCTCATATGTGAACTTATGTCTCCACCCTCAATGCTGCCCCTTTGCTTCTCAGTGTGTTGCAGGGACGGGAATCACCACGGACGACCCGACGCTATATCATCACGATACCTCGGTGCCGATTCGATTTGTATTGCAATTATGTTAGTATCACGATTTTATAAATATCCCAGTTCTATAGATGCTGTGCTGCCTGATAATATGTGAATAGTTTAGAGTGCACCACCTGTAGGATGATGCAGGAACTGCAACATTTTACCACCTCAGATGCAAACGTAAATAAATTTTTTAAAATTGATTTTGGAGTCAGTGTGGCGATAATTAAAGATGAAAACATGAAACACGACATACAACAATGGCCCCGATTAGCGCGAGGATCTGTGGGCGGACGAACTCCCAGAGCAGCGCCCAGCTGAATTCTGGGATCTTCTCTTTAGCTTGTGCCTTAGCAGGAGGTTTGTCGTCGTTGTTGTTGAAGTCGGTGCTGCAGTGAGCCACCGTGCCGAACAGCCTCGTTGTGAGCGTTAAAGCGGCCGGTCCCACCGCAAACGTCAGGGCCAGTCTGGGCGACTTGAGGCGATGCCGGGTCACGAGTCGGAGCGCTTTTTGAGCCTTGGTCCACATCTGGAAGACTGCAGTGGTGGTGGTGGTGGTGCGCTGGGATGGGGATTGAGTGGTGGTCCATTGGCGTGAGCAACGTCCATATCTGTGAGAAAAGAAATGATGTCATCTTGTTAATGCATAAAACACTTGGGGGCATTAGGTTATAGAGAACATTATAGTAATATTAATTTTTACAACAAGTCTGCTGCTTCGGGGGTTTTTAAGAACTTTTTGTCAGATGTTACTCTGGTATACTGAAGAATAATTACATGTATTCATGTTTTAATGGCTTTTATTGACAATTAAGTGTATGCAAAGAGTCAGTATTTGCAGTGTTGATTCTTCTTTTTCAAGACCTCTGCAATTCGCCCCGTCATGCTGTCAATCAAATTCCGGGCCACATCCAATATAAGCCTTAGACACTTTGCTTGTAATTACACTTCAGTATACCAGAGTAACATCTGACAACAAGATCTAAAAACACTGAAGCAGCAGACTTTGTGAAAAATGTACATTTGTGTCATGCTCAAAACCTTTGGGCCCCCGGCTGTACAGTGATGTTAAGAAATATTAGTCTAAAGGTCGGAATTGTGGATTCTGGTGTCTGTGGCGAATCAAATGAACCGACTCGAATCAAATGAACCGACTCGAATCAAATGAAACTACTTGAATCAACTGAACCGACTCAGATTCAGTAAAGTGATTCAATCAGCCTTAAAAGTCTACAGTACATGTTTGAACATGTTGATTTGGTCTGATTTAAAGCGACAGCGTCTTACATCTTACACACACACACACACAAGAACACAACACAGCAGACGTGTGACAGATGTTTATAAGCCCTGTTTGTGAATACACAGAGTGAATAAACTCTCATACCGGCTGGACAGCAGCAGCAAATCCCGGCCTTTACTGACATTATATCGCAGGAATCGATCCGAACCTGGTGTCAATCGACTGCAGCGCAAAATATGAAACATGATCACTCTCTCATTCGACAGATGTTTTACTATTTTTTACAATAACGACAATTTAATTCAAAGCAGGCTACAAAAATCTATACGTGCGCCGCCATTTTTAATACAGGTTTTAACACCCCCCCCAAGTGTTACTGGAACAAATCCCGCCTCCTTGCTCTAAGATTGGCTAGGAGTGGTTACAGTGCAACCGGGTTCTGTTCTATGATTGGATAATCATTTGTACGCACGCACAGACTGATCCATCCAGCCAATAGGAAGGCACAACCGAAAGACGGGTACGATAAGAAATTTAGAACGCACCTCTAGTCCGGTTTGACGGTCAGATGGTTATTTTATTTAACTGCCGCTAGAGGGCGGAGGAAGGTGAAGGTTAAAATATTATTATTAAAACTACTCATCTTCTATACTACCGCTTTACCGCTCCTGTATTCAGGGTCGCGAGGGGGGTGGAGCCTATCCCAGGAGGCTTAGGGCACGAGGCAGGGTACACCCTGGACAGGGTGCCAATCCTTCACAGACACACATACACCCACTTACACACTCCGGGCAATTTGGGAACGCCAATTAGCATAATCTGCATATTTTTGCAGGAACTGTGGGAGGAAACCGGCGTACCTGGAGGAAACCCACCAAGCACGGGGAGAACATGCAAACTCCATGCACACAGAGACGGGGATCGAGCCTGGCAGGGAATCGAACCCGGACCCCCCCCCCCTCAAATCTCTTTTTTAATTTTATTTAAGAAACATATTGTACATTTTCAAACTCCTCTGATTTTTTTTCTGGCACTTCTGAATCATCCAATAAATCATTTATATCTTTAGAATTTTTTCATCTTCTTTCTTCTTTCACTCACCGGTGAAACTTCTTCTGAAAATTTGTATTTATTTATTTATTTATTTTTATGAATATTCTGTATCTTATGAATTTTCTGAATCTTTAATCTCTTCTTAATTTTATTTTGAAAATTTTGGATCTCCCCTGTCTTCTTCTCCTTCTTTTTTTTCTTCTTCTACTTGTGTTATTTATCATCACAGGAATTATTTCAGAAACTGTGGGTCGACTAAGACGGAGCTGCCAAACACAAGGTTTTTGGTTTCAGAACAGGTAATAACAATTAGTTTACTGAACTTTAAGTGAAGTTATAGCAGAGTAAAGCACAGGCACGAGGAGAGAGAGAAAGCCCTCATCAGTGGAACACAGATAACACAAGTCACCATGGCAACAGGAGGCTCGAGCCTCCTACTGTTCCATACTGGAGTTATAAATATTAATGAATGCACAATGTGAGTATACTGTATATTTTAGAGAGAAAAAAATGTCCAGGAGACAGAGACCTAGTTAGAGGTTAGATAATAATCAGAGCCTCTAAGGGACACGCAAGAAAAATACATATCAGAAAAAAGGGTATTACAAATTTGATTTCAATCATCATCATCATGACTAGCACACAGACACAAGAATAATGCATAAATAAGCTTTAGACTGATGCTGAGATTTAATAATTGATGAATATCGTGCTAAACCTGGTTATAACAATGATTTAAGTCCCGCTAGATTAAGTTGCGCTAGATTTTTAACCAATCATAGATTAGACTAGATTTATTTAACCAATCATAACGCAGAAGGCGGCATTTATCGATCACACACAGATGGTTCATAGCTGTGCAATGTATAATACATAAATGTATTTATTATTACTATTATTGTTTACTTTACAAAAAATAAACAAATGAACATTTTATTTGTTACACACACACAACCATGCACAGTATTATATGCAGTGAAATGCTTAAAAGACTATTTGTCACCTAAAAAGGAAAGATAAGATATAAGAATAAGCAGATAGGAAGATTTTCCTCCAATATTAGAAGAGAAAAATTGCACTAAGAAATAATGTTTAAAGTTTAAAATCTGCAAATTTACAGTTGCAATAAAATGAATTTAGAAATAGAAATGTATAAAGGGCTCGCCACAGCGGACCATCCGCTTTGCACAATAACTTTACACAGATTTTAGTTCGGCTGGTCTTCCTGATGCAATCCTCCCATTTTTATCCGGGTGTTCAGGACCGGCACTTGGGTTTGGGAAATGGGTGGGAATTGAACCACTAAGCCACCAGTTCTCCTGTTGGCAGAAGTGTATAAAGTGTATAAATGTATACAATGTATATTATTTCATAAAGCACACTTAACAAATCTAAACTGTGGGCTGATAAACTCTGAGCTTCGGCTGATATAAATAAGGTGATATAAATTAGTTTACTGAACTCTAAGTGAAGTTAAACCAGAGTAAAGCACATGTACGAAGGGAGAGAAAGCCCTCATCAGTGGAACACAGACGACACACGTCACCATGGCAACGGAGACTGAAAGCCTGAAGGCTTGATAACGGTTTTGCAATAAGTTTTTTTGTTATTTCACTCATAATCCTCATCAGCATCGAAAATCCATAGGAGGAAAAAAAATCTTCTTAAAAATGTGTAGAATCATTTTAATTTATTATTATTATTTTTTTTTTTTTATGAGATCTTGCAAACCCAGGATGATTCGTACACTTTCAGGTTTTTTAAACTGTAAAAATATCAGATATAATGTATAATATCATAAAATATTTAATATACAAGGCATAATATCATACAATATATAATATACAATGCATAATATTAATACAATGTATTAAATTATTTGGAACGTGCAATATATAAGTGTATAAGAGGGAAAGAAGAAATGGTGTGTGTGACAGCAGCAGTGGTATTGTCCTAAAAGTTGTAAAGTGCAAAGTTTTTTTTTTTTACCCTTTTTTATTTCCTTCTATGTATTTTTTTTCTTTCTCTATAGGCTTAAGATAAAGATTTAGAAAAGCTCATGGTAAGTTAAAGTAAGTCTGCCAGTGAGCAGGTTAGTCATTGAATATGTTGCCATAGTAACTGACTTAAAAAAAACCCAACTCCTCCAACTTTTCAGTAAACAAACAAACAAGCCAACAAACAAACATAAACAAAAACATTTTTCTACTTTAACATGTAAGCAAGCATACATTATTATTATTATTATTATTATTATTATCTGTATATATAAATATTTGCCTTCTGTGATAAAAGATCTAATAATAAAAGAAAAATGACGGAAGTGACGTCAGCTGTACGTCACCTTGACGACACGGAGGTCTGTTGACATGTATGTTTTTGTTAAGGAGAGAAAAGCGCAACGGCACAAAAGCGCTGAGGTCCTGCTGGTGAGACCTGAGTTTATTAAACATTATCATTTATTTAAAATTGTATTTTTTGCCAAATTAAATATTACATTCATCAAGAAAGTATAAAGCGTGCAGACTGAGTTAGCTGTTCGTGTAAACCGTATTGTGAGTTATTTCCCCAGCTAGCTGTTAGCTTACTCGGTTAGCCTAAAACAGGATGATTTTTATTTGCATATATATTTTTTTTATCTGTAAAGGTTTTAAACTAAAGTAAAAATGTTTAACGTTATCTCGAGTGTGTGTTTTTTCATGCGTATTTTCATCTTTAATAAATCATCGTGTCATGCCGCTGGGATGTTGGTGGTGTCTCATTCGCCCTCCTGTTGGCTGTATAGGTGCGCTACCTAGGCGTTATCCTTCAGGCTGTGTAGTGCACTTCGAAGTGGTGGAGTGGGAGGTTTAGGATACGGTCTCTCGCAATGTCACAGTTTGGGCTGGTTTGATATCAGATAGCTGTGTTTATCTCCAGGAGAAATATATAATAAATATAATAATGAAGTTCAAAGCATAGATATTGACATAGCATTAGTTATCTATTAAACGTGTATTTTGTTTAGCCTGGGATGAAACATGTTTCTTTTAAAAGAAAAGGTAAACAGGATGCTGGAGAATATGACTTCATGTCCAAGTTATTTTTAAACTTCTGAGAATAAAGTTCCAGAGATCAGACTGGTGTTGGTCAGAGCTGTCGTGTAAATCACTTTTCATTCCATCGTCCTTGTTGTTTTTTTTCTCTTCCTTGCGTAAGGACCTGTGATGAACGACTGAACGTGAGAGAGAAAGAATGTGAAGAGCCATGGCTGACTTCGAAACCTACCAGGAGTACCAGAGACTAGAGGATTACGAGGAGGACTCGCCTCCGGGAGAGGAGGATCTGTTGATTCATGTGCCAGAAGGACTCAAAGGTATCAAGAGGAGATCATGGCGGTATTCATTAGGAGACAGGAGACGGGGATCACCAGGGATGACATTATCATGATACCGCGATAGCGATTCGATTTGTGTTGCGATTCTATAAGTATTTAGAATTGTAAAAAAATATATATATATAATCTCGAAACTTATAGAACTGTAATAGAATCGGAATTTTTATATACATAAAAAAATCTGATTTTATTACAATCCTGAACAAACTTCAACACTTAATTCACTCCTACCACACGATGCTGCGCTGTATGAACAGGTACACACTCAAATGATTGAAATCATCAAACAAATGCATTAATTAATATTACACATAGATAACCTAAGTAAATACAAAAGCAATTTTTCAATGATGACTTTAAACGACTTTCCATAATTGATAGAACCATGAATTCTGCGCTCAACAAAAAATCCTGAAGGAAAATGTCTAGCCATCAGTTTGTGACCTCAAGCTCAAGCGCGCTTGGGTCATGCGGCAGGACAACGATCCAAAACACACCAGCAAGTCCACCTGTGAATGACTCAAAAAGAATCAAAATCAAGCTTTTGGAGTGGCCTAGTCAAAGTCCTGACTTAAATCCAATTGAGATGCTGTGGCAGGACCTTAAATGGTCCTTTCATGATTGGAAACTCTCCAGTGTGGCTGAATTGAATCAGTTCTGCAAAGACAAGCGGGCCAGAATTCCTCCACCGTGATGTGAAAGACTCATTGCCAGTTTCACAAACGCTTGATTGTAGTTGTTGCCGCCAAGGATGGGACAAGCAGATATTAGGTTTAGGGGGCAATTACTTTTTCACGTAGGGACAGATGGGTTTGAACAGCCTTTTTTTTCCCGTAGTAAATTAAATCATCATTTAAAAACAGCATTTTGTCTTTACTCTGGTTATCTTGGTGTAATATTAAAATTTGTTTGATGATCTCAATCTTTTAAATGTGACAAATATACAAATAAAGTTTTTATAGTGTACTGGTCCTTGTTTTGGAGTAAGCCAAATTCTTCTGAGGCTGGTTTCTGGTGCTCCACTGTATAAAACGTAAATATATCATTGAAAGGGCAAGTTCTGATATATACATATATATATTTTTGAGTCATATATGAATTGCCACACAAAAGAATTGTGATCTGTACACGAGTTGACTTTTTTTTTCTCCTCCATTGCTAGTATTCGTACCTGATTGCTACATGACCTGCACTTGGTGCTGTGTCATGCAGCGGCGCTTTAATGTAGCGCTTATGTATGATTTCTTAATTTAATATTGAAATCTGTGTAATATGTTTGTTGTTACTGAGGAAACCCTTTTTTCTTTGCTTTTTCCTAGATTCCTGGCACCATATCAAGAACCTTGACAACTTCTTCACAAGAATATCCTTCCGTTATGTTTCTGTTACCTGTAATGTTTCGTAAAAGATCAGTTACTAGAAATCATGTTTATTCCTTAACCGAGCTTGTGTACATATATCATTTCCATCAGAAGAATGGATTCTCCTGTATGATGATGTCCGAGTTCTTTGAGCTCGTGTGAGTAGCCTTTATTCCTTGTACACCGCGGCGGTCTGCCTACTTCCGTACTAATAACACATGAGCTGATGAGGAGTTCAAATGGAGCTCCTGATGAAAACCAATCAGATTTGAGAAGTGACCCGAGGTTCTCTCATCCTTTGCGTGTTGCAGGCAGTTCCTGTTCGTGGTCACGTTCACCACCTTTCTCTTCAACTGCGTGGAGTACGACGTGCTGTTCGCCAACCGAGCGGTGAACCACACCGGGCCGGGCGTGAACCCGCTCGACAGGACCAAGGTCACGCTGCCGGACGCCATCCTGTCGTCTGAGCAGTGCGCCGAGAGGTCAGTCTGACGCTTTTATCAGCTTGGTTTCTGAAAGATCATTAGATTTTATTTTACATTTATATTTCATTTACGTTGCAGTTCTTTAAGCATCCTACAGGTGGTGCACTATTAACTACTGACATATTGGCAGGCTCTACAGCGTCATGTGTGATCGGAGCGAACTGTTTGCTAAGCTTGTTTAGAGTCGTAACAAAATGATCTGTTTTACGATGTTTGTAAAAATCGCAATGAGCCGGTCCCTGGTGACTCCCATCTACTAACCTTTGAAACTTTGACACTGCACATTATTCTGCTCATTGTCTTGCTCATGACTGGACTTGGTTTCTTTTCCCCAATTCCATTTCAATTCTATTTTATTTTATTATTTGTACAAAATATCAATAAAATTATATATTTGTAATTTCTATATTTATAAATTTTTTCTCTTATTTAATATTCTTATTTTTCTTATTTTAAATTTTTAGGTTATCACGGTCGTATAAACATTTCACTTATACTGCGTACTGTGTATGTGACAAATAAAATTGTAATTTAATTTGATGGCCGTAATCCAGTCATAGGTATTTATTAAAAAAGAGTCAGCATTATCAGCGGGATGGTTATTTTGTTCTTAGCTTTGACACTGGAGACTCCTTCCTTAAACGTTAAATAAACATCTCCTTACTGGAAACATCACCACGTCAACAGCTTTCTCAATATATTATTATTATTATTATGCTTAGATCACGTGGGCACCTAACGCGTCCCTCATGTACCGTAATCCGTCAACACCTTCTGAACAATCAGAACGGAGAATTTGAACTCGATTTCATCTTCATCACTTCACTTTTCACAGTCCAGCTTTCCTTTTTTTTCCAGCTCCTCTTTCTTCTTCTCTGCGATATCCAGCCTGTAAATAAACACTACCTTGATTGCGACACCGGCCGAGCGAACTTGCTGTCTCGGGCCTTGCTATTTCTGTGACTCTACATGGAACAGATATGCTTTCTGAGAAGATCTGTTTATCTGGTGTCCTTTTTTTTAAAATTAGGTTGTTTATTATTCGTCTGTTACGTAAGCACAGCCCCAGTGACCCTTTCTTTCAGGTTCATACAGTCTTTATTCAGTTCAACTCAATTCAGTTTTTATTTATGTAGAGCTTTTTAACAGTGGTCATTGGGGACGATTAAAATCATTGAAAATTATTGACACTTGTTTTAAATGTGTGAGAAAGTATGTCTAAATCAGAATGATCAGATCGACCCTGATGATCGAGCCGAGGGCGACGGTGCTGAGGGAAAAACGTCCCGAGGTGGCAACAGGAAGAAACCTTTAGAGGAACCAGACTCAACAGGGAACCCATCCTCATTTGAGTGATATCAGATAGGGATTGATCTGCAATCATACTGTGTGTTAGGAGGCTGGAAGTTCAACATAACAGATGTGTTTAAGTTAACATGAGGTCCAGTTTGGTTATTGGAGACTCTGTGGGAATTCCAGTCCTGAACTATCGAGCGACTGAGTCACAAGTCCACAGAAAACAGCTGTCCGCATTAGCCGAGGCCAGGACCGTCTTTATGGTGAAGTGGAATCGTCCCCAGTCTCCACAGGCATCCCAAACCGACATTCATTTCACGACATCTCCAAGCAGAAGCGGGACACCAGGACGAGTCTGACAGGTCCAGAGGGGGTCTGGATCACTGGCAGCTCAGGAGCGACATGTGTAGCTCGACAGAGAGAGAGAGAGAGATAACAGTTCTGTATAGTCCCAGTCTCAGATGTATAATAAGGTGAATGTATATTTTGTGCAGAGTGCCAGCAAGGACTCCGTCAGGACTATAACTATAACTCAAAGGGCTTCCAGGAGTAGTTTTTTTATTCGTGGAGGTCATTCTGATCATCCTTTGCCAAAAAAATGTTGGTTATCAGAGATGACGTGGTCTCTGTCCAAGAACAGATCGTGCCAGGGTTTGCTTGCGTTCGAAGGAATTTGAGAAAATTTCTAAGGTTGTGTAAAGTTCCAGTTCACGGGAAGGAGTCTCCAGTGTCAGTGCGGGAAGAAGAAGGACAAATGAGTTAGTTACCCGGTCTGGCGTCTTGTTTTGTTCGTCTCAGACACACTCAAAATAAAGTGAGAGTTATTGCTGCAGAACAATTGGAATGTTTCCTGTGACAAATTGCTTTGTACCAGGCTTTATGTACAGTACAGGCCAAAAGTTTGGACACACCTTCTCATCTATCTGTCAATGTGTTTTCTTTATTTTCATGACCATT
>JAOVVA010000048.1:1213922-1227922 GCA_028565275.1 Leiocassis micropogon | reverse complement strand
AAAAAAAAAATATTATATATATATATATATATATATATATATATATATATATGGTAAGCAAATTATTGTGTAATACATTGATGTATAAAATGGGATAGCATGGATAAGTATGAATGAAAGGGGAAGGGGGGAAAGACATTCTTACTTAACTCTGGATGTTATCAGAATTTTTGCTGAACATTTGATAAAAGGACTAAATATTTCCTTAATCTTACTTTTAAACTCATTGCATGTAGACCTGTGATGTTATTAGACACAGGTTCCATCACAATGTCTCGAACAAAGAAAACTAACAGCGCCTGACACTAAGCACTGCGGTACTCATACACAAGTGCATGATTCGCAAAAGTGCTAAACCAACAAATGGCCAGACAACAATATGTATATATACAGTACATTTTAAATTTTTTAGTTTTTAATAGGATTGTGCATCAAATCAAGAAAACTGTGCAAGGAGTTTGACACTTGTCGAATCGTGCCTTTTGTAACCTTTCAGACTTAAAATTTGATGCATGGAATATAATTTCCCCTCCAGACCTAAAGAGCAAAGGATGTTTGTCCTAAATGGTCATTTTATAAGGTACAATTATCACATAGGTGGCATTATATAGGAATACAATTTTGAAGATGATGATTGAAACCATCACTACCTTATTATTAGGAAAGTCACTGCTTCATTGAGATAGTTCAACTTATCTTATTATTCGATTATCTGCTGGTGTCACATGGCGGTCCCTTTCCTTTGGCGGTCCTTTTGATGGACTAGTTACTAAGATGAATTTACAACAAGAAACGCCTATACCGTAGGTAGATCTATACAGTAATAGATTTTTAAAAAAGCCTTGCGTAAGTATTTCCTTATTTTGTATTTACAATCTAAAATTATGATATGTCATAATTTTACACAAAACTGCACATAGTAATGAAATGGAGGGTAATTTTTAGAAGAATGGCTTGCAGTTTGCTATAAAAGCAGTCAACTGTTTCGCTATGACAAAAAAAGCACCCCGAGCTCACGGTTTCCACAGAGAAACGCGGTGGTGGTAGCATCACACTGAGAACGTTATCCTTTGGCAACTTTTAATTGCTTTTCTTTTTGTTTAGACACTCGCATTAAGGTAGGAACAGGTGTCGATATAATGAGGGTATATAGAGGGCATATTGCACACATAAAGTCTCGTCACATTCGATGGCAACTCATTTTACTATGGTGATGAATACTTATGCTATAACAAAGTTTACATTTTATTTGTAAATAATATTGCAATATATCATACCTTTTACCCAAACTTTAATATTATGAATTCATGATATATAATTCCAAATAATCCCAATATTAGATTCATGATATATAATCACAATTAAGTATTTAATCCCAGGTTGCAGCACTCCATGGTGTACACTTAGGGTAGAATTGGCATTTGTAATAAACTGGCCACTGAGTATACATGTTGATACATACAGTAAGGCAGTCTGTGAAATGTAACACTGAGCTAGTGAAATAGTGCAGCAAACAATTCTTGCATTAGTGTCAGTGCATGTAGACTAAAAGGATAAGCTCCACCAAAGAAGGCTATAATCAGTATTAGACAGGATCATTTTCATGCAGGCCTCTAATGACTAGCATAAATCAAGCAGAGACGTCAAAAGATTTGGCAAAAAAGACATTACTGGTTTTATGATTAGTATATATATTTAGTACAGGCATCTAGCACTTCTTTGGGAAAGATAAACCTTGTGACGTCCTAAATATAAGGTTTGTGCTATAAGCTTCATAAATAAAATGTTTCAGTTTAATAAAATGCACAAATCTTGGATGTCCTTGATATACCGTAAATAGTAAAAAATGTAATGCAAAGGTCGGCATAGCTTTTATACTAACTGAGTCTTCCTCTCTGCAACGGTACTACTCAACATGCATATGTCATATACAGTATATCACAAGCAATGCATTTGCACCACACAGTTGAACCCACATCTCTGAATCCTCGTAGAAAATCCCTTTTGTCACAGTTGACGGCATCCCACTGAACTACAGAATGTGTATGGAGATCACACCACTGACTAGGGCGATGTGCACAGATCTCATGATGAAGTTGTTTAAAGAACAGAAACCGGCATTCGAGAGCTGGGTTCAAGGATGGGGTAAATGCATCACTTTTACTGGAGACTATGTTGAGTAGTATGTTTGTATAAGAGTTACTCTACCAAAATGTGGTGATTTGAACCGCCTGTGTCAGTTAATGAAAAAGTGATTTGATATATTTCAAGTAATCTAAATTATTTCCATTATATGTCCTTGCATATCAATGATTTCCCCAACCAAAATATGGAAAGATTTAAATTAATATGTTCATTTGGATGATCCGAAGTGTTTACAATTGAAACAGAATACAAGTTATCAGTTTAAACGTGGCTCATGCTCAGAACCCCGGCCGTAGCACTTTCGTGTTGCAGGGACTTGAGTTTACGATCTGATCATCTCTAATCCAAAGTCTTAACCATGTAAAATGTGGCAATTTACCAAAGTATAAAAACAGTTTGTAGTAAACCATCTAAGAAGCAACTGGAGCCCACACTCTTAAGTTCCATAGTGGAGCTCAACCATGGTAACCATCACACCCCATGTTCTCAGGTTATGTGGTTATATTATTTATATTATGTAAAATGGTTATATTATTCCGTTCACTGTCGTCATCCTGTTGAATATCTTTATATTTAATACTAGATAGAATTTAATTCCACACTCATAAGCAAAAATTTTTACGTTACCGTGAAGTGCGCGGAATAAAGGTGTGAGATTGTTTTTATTAAGCAGATTTCAATTGTACACTCATAAGTGCGTATTAAACAATGTACAGCGCTATCTGTTGAATTTTGAGATGAAGTAATGATTTTTTTCAAGGTCAATTTTTTAAGATATAAGGGCATTCTCCATTTAAATTTTAAAGTAGCACATCTTCTCTTCCCGATTGCGATGAAACAAAGCCTATATGTTACTTCAAGCTCGGCTAAATACACCTGTGAAAACCTTATTAAAATTCGTTCAGGGGCCCCCGAGTGGAACAGCGGTAAAGTTCTATTCCCAGGTGATGCTGTAGCCTCTCGCAGCTGAGGGCCTAGAGAGAGCTGATTGGCCGAGCTCTCTCAGCGAGGTGAGATGGGAGGCATTTAGTGCTCTCACATTAATCACGGCTCTACAGCCAATTATGAGGTTCAGTAAGCTCATGCTGTCCTCCGAGTGTGTTGGGGCGCCCCCCAACTGTGTGTGAGTGAGCATTTCGAATAGATGCAGTCAGCTGGCGTCACGTGGTTCGGAGGAAACGCGTGACAGTCTTCAGCCCTCTCTGACTGGTAGTACAGTAGTAGCCTAGTGACGGGGGCTCCCACATTAGGGGGGGAATTGGATACAACTAAATTAGGGGGGAAAATCAGGGGAAAATATAAAAAATAAATTGTTCAGTAGTTTTTACATGATGGGTGCACAAACAAGTAGATAGACAGACTGACACAAATTCCAAAAAACATCTTGATGTGTTCTTTTACTCGCAAACTTTACGGTTTTATTATGTATAGATTATGGTAGGCACAATCAAGCAGATTAAACCTTGTCTGCTGCTGCTTGAGCTCCAAGCAGGAGGTTTGACCACTGAGACATTTGATCCAAGCAGGAGGTTTGACCACTGAGACATTTTTCTTGGACATTTGGTGCCCCATAATCTAGATAAATCAACTGCTAAAAACTTAATTTAAGTTTCAGCTGAGCATCTTTTTGAAGCCATCTTGTGGACTGCCCTTGCATCACTGCACCTAGGCTATAATATGTTACCCAGGGATATCAATGTTTTATTGATATGACCCTAGGAGCAACAGTTTTCTATTTCATTGTCCTAGGAATACCTGGTTAAACTACAGAACATCTGGATTGACCCCCATTACCAGGAAATGCCTTCAGTTTACTGGACACTTGCATGAATGTTAAAGATCTCATGGCTGTATGCCAGAAGCAATTGGCTTCATTATTTTACTATCTACCAAATTGTTGCCAGTTTTGGCTGTAGCATTCTCCATTTATTCAGAGATGTTTGAGTTGATTCAGCAGACTTTTAGCCAAGACACAGACCACATACGGTACCACACACCACAAACACCAAATCCCTTAAGATAGAATTGACTGGTGAATACATTCCAATGGTATAAAGGACCAAAAAGTTGTTACATGACCAACCATGGTCACACATAGCCACAAAATCCAAATGACCATTAGAGACTCTTTCTGACAACACTTTTTACTTTAAATTCTGCTTCCTCATCCCTATTTAGACATGTATGATGTCACACAGTAATCCTTAATTTTATCCTTCTCACCTGCACATAAACAATTTGTCATGCTATCTGCTCAGCAGCTAAAATGTGACCATGAATGCCCAGGTGTACTGTTCTTCATGGATGTCCTCATTCTTTTCAACTTTTTTGTGAGTAATCTTTCAACTGCCTCATGGGCATTTTTATAGATATGGCATCTGTTAGCTTTAGCTAGTCCATCCATTTTTATGGATGGCACTGTAATCGGTTATCTGATGACAACTACTAGAGCTGCAGCTTGCAAAAATGGGTTATCAGACTGTGATTGCTCCTGGAAAGGAGCCCAAGAATTGGCTGGCTGATACAGCAGAGCAATTTAACCCAAGGAGTCTAAGGGTTGGCAGTCTGCCACTGGATAGAGACAATCTTTACAGATGCCTCCTCTACATTGTAGGTTGTAGCGTGGTACTACAGGGGAACTGAGTGTACCTGACCCCCCCACCCCTTGAAAGTGGTCCATCTGGACTGAAATATTGTCTTGTCCTTTCAGCTGTAATCAGGACTGGACCAAGGTCTTGGCTCTCAACATCTGCCACAGAATCTCCTCAGTTGAGGTGATCTACTGTATGATGAACCTTTTCACCAATCTTAGGTCAACATGACAGATATGGCTCTCCCAGAACCCACAAGTTTGGAATGAATTGTTGTATAAATTCTTCTCTACTTAAAACTCTTCCCATCAAGAAAAGCAAATTCAGCAACTAGGACCAAGTGTTTGTGGCCCCAAGATGCCGTTTTCCCTGAAGACTTCAGACAAGAGCAGGCAAACTGTCCCAAATGGATGGCAAAATCTGGTATGCACAGCCTGCCCATTTGATTCTGTGGGTCAGGGCCCCTGGGACAGAATTACCAGCTGAGGACTGCAGTCAACCAGTCCAGGAAACTCTTCTCAATACAAGAGCACATGGACATTGTAAGTCTCTCATTTAAGGTGTATGACAGCCATTGTGGCACTCTACAGTTACAGTATGTGGCTGGGTCTCATCACTGCCTTTGTAAAGGAGGCTGGTGCCTCTAAACACCATAGTTTCCGTCCTGGTTTCAGTGAGGATAAGCCTGCGGTGCATTCTTTTTGCTGTGCCTGGTATCATTACGTGACTTTGTGAATCTTGTGCATAAGGAAGTATCTGGTGTTTCACAAAACTCGTTATGTGTTAGGTAGGATTGTAACAGCATTGTTACATAGCATTATATCCAAGGTGAAATACCACAAATACAGACTATTTAAGTGCTACACAAAGTATGCAAACAAACAAAAGTTAATAATATTGGTTGCATATATGTTGCAGAATATATGTCTGTTTCCCAAAAGCTTCATGGCTAACAGATTTGGAATGACAATATATTTAAAACATAGTAATATAATCAATATGATAAACACATTTTGCATAACTTAATTAATTTTTGGGAAAACCTTTGGGAAAGAGGACTGCTACAAAAATAAAATTAAAAAAAGACCAAAAATCAGGCAAGACTAATCCATTCATAGCACAGATTTGCTTTACCTGAACTTGTGCAATGCATCATCTCCATCGTGAAGGCTACAGGATTCGAAAGATTTTCCTTAGAAATGCTTGGAAACCGTAGTTTCCTGGACCAATTTATTATTACAAGAAACACACAAAAAGGAGCCTCAAAAAGAAGGATATTTAAAGGGTTGAAAAAATGAAATGCTGATGAGAATGAGTTATAGTTAGACAGATTAAGAGGATGTAAAGTATTTACAGTATTGTCAATGGCCAGCTACCTGGGGGTATGATTAGGCGTGACACCAGGGCTGGTGGGGTTCTCAGAGTAGTCCTGGAAGACACATGATGGGGAGAGAGATGAGGATGACCACACCAGGTATGGGTTCAGTTCAGTTTCAGGTTCACAAGCCAAAGTGAATCCTGCATCAGGCCTCCATCCAAGTCCTAAATTTGCTGAATTGAACCTGAACTGACCCCAACCCTGGCCCAAAACAAAATTATACAATGCGGAGTAAGTAATGATCCATTTATTTATTTATTTATTTTTAAACTGTGAAGTTGAATAATGAATAATAGCATTAACATTAAGAATGCATGAGCAAGGCTTAATGCAAGAACTGGATCCTATGGAATCTGCTGGAAAATATAAAGGATGCGGAAAATGATGATAATTTTGGCTAATTTTAATATAGATCTTTTAATATGCAATTTTAATTGGTCAAAATATCCGATTAAATATTAGTAGGTTAAACATTTGCAAAACTATGAACCAAGAAATATGTTTTTATAGGTGACATGCAGTGGATTGGTGTAATGTGAATAATGAATCTTGGTATGAAACTTCAAAGTATTAAGCGCACACCAGCTACCAAGTTATAGTACTGTGCAAATTCTTTAGTCTCCTCTCATGAAATGAAATTATGTAAATTAAAGAAATGGGAACATGTTTTACTGTGACAGGCTGCAAAGTGCTTAAAGATACCATAACAAAAATTCTATGTTCATTTACCATCCTCAGCAGCGACCTCATTTCCCCTCTTGTCTGTTCCAACCACTCAGTATTCAGCATCAGCAGTATACTAATCACCGTCCTGATCATCTGTCAACATCTGGACCTGTTTCTCACTGGTTCGTGCCTTTAGTTAGATGATATTTTTATGCTTGAATGATTCATAGGTCACTGTGTGGTGCAACAAACAAAAAACATTCCTCTGAAACTGGACAAAAAAGAAAGCTAAAAAGTCTATCAGGAAGTCTGGAGAACTATTCCTTAAGACTACATTACAAAAAAACCCAGTTCTGGCTCTTTGGAAGCAAAACATGAAAAAAAAATCGAGGGGTGAATAAAGACCTTTGCACAGTACCAGGGTTTATTTTTTATATTCCTGTCATGGATGATAAATGAGAACTTGGCAAGATGTGAAACTGCTTTGTTGGATCAAAAGTCAACATCCACAACGGACCTTTTGAAACACTAAATACCAACACACGCTTATGTATTTTTTTTTTCTAGCTAACTGTCATGTATATTCAAAGGTCTTTATTTAGGATGATAAATTCTAGAGAAACCTACAACACCAAATGAAATCTCTCAAGCAGAAAAACAATCATGGTCGCTCATGAAAGAGCTCCGTACAATTGCTGTGTGCGATTCATTTTATAGATTGTTTTGTAATGTAAGTCTTTTGCCATTGCATCCGTAATGTGTACCAATAATTTGGCACTCCGCTTCTTGTTTGTTTACGCAAACCTTGTATGAGCTCCTTCTTTTTTTTTGTCAGAGAATCTTATTTTTTAAATGCTTAATCAATAATTGGAATGGAACAGTACTTTTACTTAAAAAAAAAAAAAAAAAAGATTACAGCAGCTTTAATGTAAACGAATTAATTCGTCACCCATTCGTCAAGTCTTTTGCCTATTTCAGTTCAGAGAACGTATGGAAAAACTCCCTAGAGAAATAATATGTGTATTTACGGCATTAAGTGTGAAGAGGATAAGACGACATCGCACAAGGTTAATAGGTTTGTATAGACATCTGCTTCCATTAGCATTGAAATACGACCTATAGGGAGCACCTCGTTCTGGGCTGCTGTCATTAATAAAGGAAATTATTTTTTAACACCTTTGCCACAGACATCTCTGCTTAATCACCCAGATTTCTATCACAAAACTAAACCAATCACCAAAATTGTAATTAGTTTTTCCTCACGTTATTGCACATGAACGCACAAGAAAAATGAGTGGAACTTAGTAGAAGATAGTATCGTTTTACTAATTCAAGTGTTTCTTTTGACAGATTACCATGTTTTAATTAAAATATTCTACGCTTCCCCTCTCCCATAATCAGAATTTGAGCTAAAGACAAAAGAAATTGCAGCGACATGCAGCGACACAGCAATAAGACACGCGTTTCTCACTGCAAAAAAACAAAAAACAAACAAAAAACCAACCTTGCATTTATTTCTGTCATGTTATCTCAGCTCCACCGAAAGCATGCACATGCAGGTGGAGTAGTATAGAACGAGCTCAGTTACCAGATTGTCACTTGCACTCCGACGTGGTCGTCCTTTACGTAGAAAGTAGCCCAGCACTTTATCCTTAAACACCTGAGGAGACATGCAGAGTTAAAAAGTTAGTCGCAGATTCACAGGTTACAGACCCAATGCTAATTGAGCAAACTAAAAAAAAAAACAGAAGGGTGCACCACATGTAACATTTACATTTACATTTATGCATTTGGCAGACGCTCTTATCCAGAGCGACTTACATTTTTATCTCATTACACATTTTGAGCAGTTAAGGGTTAAGGGCCTTGCTCAAGGGCCCAACAGTGGCAACTGGGTGGTTGTGGGGTTTGAACCTGGGATCTTCTGAACCGTAGTCCAATGCCTTAACCACTGAGCTACCCCTGGCCCCATGTAACATCCACAACGGACCCGTAGTCCAATGCCTTAACCACTGAGCTACCCATGTAACCCGTGACTCTGTGATGAACTAGAGTGACGTCAGGCTGCCGTCCCCTTAGGGGCGCTCAGAGTTAACAAACCCACACAGCTCCTGTACCGCTTAGATCCCTGCTACAATATGTACGTCTACTAGATCGATCTTTTCACTAGCTATCCTCATTAAACGGAGAAACCCTCCACGCAGTCGTTAAAACATGCCTGCATACAGCCATGTGGAACAATTGCCATTGAGAATGGGACAACTGTACTGATTCGATACTCTTTTAGATCATGTCCCTTGTCATCCATTTCAGACTGAAGGATGCAGCAATCTGGGGTATGTCCAGGGTCTGTTCCGACGGATATTATCCTGGTGGTAGAGCCATGGTTTAGCCAGACTCTTGCAATGGCTTTATCACCAACCCTACTTGCATTTTCATTTGCAGATCCTGTAATTTATTGTACCCTTTTACTGCATCCCTAGCTTCAAGTGTTGCCTTTAGGATCTCTGTGCTCTTTGTGTTTCCCATCACGTCCGTTATGACCTTAATGGCTGGCACCTTTATACTATTGAAGGAAATTGGTGGCTCACTGGTACAGTAGGCTTCTCGTTACCATGCAGATGGCCCAGGCTTACTTCCCAGCTGATACTCCACATCTAACCACTGGGGTTGAAGGGCATCCATGGCGCGGATCCCAAGCCTGGAGGGGTTGCATCGGGAGGGGTATCTGGTGTAAAATCTTTGCTAAAATCAAAGTTGTGCAGATACAGTAGGATGATCCTAGTCATGAGTACTCACTTTCTTGGGCAGATGTAGTGCAAAATGTCATTTCTTAATTTGTCCAATGGAGGATCCTGCTTTACTTTTGCACCCATGATGCAGTGCATTATCTTTTGACTACCTGGATGCTTTGAGGCCAGCGTTTAGCGCTTTTTATTAAGATCTCAGGTAGAAAAGTTCTGTTTTTTTGTATTCTAGCAGGCAGCATTAAACTCCTGTTAACTTCTCTAATCCAGACCTTTTCATTTTACCGTTCCTGCTGATTTAATCCAACAAAGGAGCTTACTTTGTTTCACAAGGATTTTTTCCTTAGCTGTGTCTGCTGCTTGGGGTTGAATATAATGTACTTTCACAGGCTGCATATGGATTTCTTCACAGCCACAAGCCCAAGAAAAGCAAGGAAAAGACCACCATGGTAGCACTCTAGTAGTCCTAAAGGAAGTCCTGGAAACCCTTATGGGTTGGCTCCATGTTTTCTCATTAAACTTTTCTACTTGAATAGGGAGCGATGCAAGCTTGCCTTAGAGCATTGAGGTAATCAGAGGATAATGCACTGCATCATGGGTGCAAAACTAAAGCATGATCCTTCATTGGGCAAATTGGACAAATGAAGAAATGTAATTTTGCATGACATCTGCCCAAACAGGTGACTAAGCTATTCAGGCTAGGATCATCCTATTTTAGCAGAGGTTTTATCCCAGACACCCTTCCTGATGCAACTCAAGGCTTGGGATTGGCACTGTGGATGCCCTGCAACCTCCGTGTTTGGGTGTGGGGTATTGGTTGGGAAGTAAGCTCTGGCCATCCTCATGGTAGACAAGAAGCCTACTGTGATACAAATGCCCGTGAATAGGATAATGGTGCCAGCCATTAATGACATAATGGGACTTGCTATGGGGACAAAGATCCTAAAGGACACATTTAGAGCTATTGGTGACACTACAGTTCAATATTTGGTTGCATCAAGTACACCTTAATGACTTGCTTAAACTTGCAAATGTGTCTTGCCTCAAGTTTCCACACTTGCCATAATAACTGTGTTTTTATAGTACAAGTGTGATTCAGATTATGGCTTTGACTGGCCCCTCTGGACCACTTAAACTGTGAAGCCAGTTCAGTTCAGGGAAGCTTTAAACTTGCCTCCTATTAAAAAAAAAAAAAAAAGATTTCCCCATAGGTTGTTCCAGCAGGTCGAAATACTTCTTGTAAGCTTGTAACAAGCTTTCCACACCATGAGCCTGAAGGGATGGCGCTCGTTCAGAGATTTTGGTTGTGTTTTCTGCCGACCATTCCGTTGGGCATTTGTGTGGCTTTTGTAGTAGCAGTGTTTGTACAATTTGTAGAAATTGTTGATGGACGCACATTTCTTTTAAAGTGGTTTTTAGCTCCTGTTAGTCTGGCAGTTCAGTTTGAAAGGATGGCAAGGTTTGAGTTGATCTTGAGTTTATATTGCTTCTCTTTTTTAATTAAGAACCACAAAGTACAGACAGGGATTTTCAGACACTTTTATCTTTTTTTTTCTTCCCATACCACTCTTTTGACTTTTTCATGCCTTTATTTCTGTCTGGTTTGAAATGTTCTTTTCTTTTTTTTTAATTTAAGGCATAACCAATGTACCTCTCAGACATATTGGTTTTTAATTCTGACAAGACAAGAGAGAAAGAGGCCATTGAACTATTTGGCTTCTTCATGAAGCTGCGATTAACTAACTTAATTAATGTTTGCCAGAAGGACTGCAGTCTGGAAATGTGTGCATTGCTCGTATTGCATATTAATCTTTTTCCCTAAGACTTTCTACACATGATTTAGGAAAATGCACTGCATTTTACACCAACATGTATTATGCATAATAAATGGCTAATAAAAGGTATTGTATAATATATCATGCCAAAGAAAAGTAAAATGCATACTGTATTATGTTTAATTATGATTGCTAACTATCCTATTTATTAAAAAAACTTTTTTCTGTGTATTTTATACATCTTTTTAACTCACTAGATACTATAAGTAAGGCTGGATGTATTTTTAAAAATGATTATTAAACCAACAATGCTTGTAATATAATAAAAGATAAAACACTGATTAATAAAATCTATTTATTACTTTACAACTTTAAACCATATCTTATTTTGTCTAATACTGTTATGATATTTTTCAAACATGCATTACATTAACAAGTTATTATGGAATATATTAAATATGTGTACTGCCATAAGATGCATTATAACATTAGATCATATCTTAGATTAGATCTTTCAAAGAACGTTTCAGATCTTTCCTCATATTTCTTTTAAAAAGTTTTCTAAAGTTTTTTTTTCTGCTTAATTCAGCTTAAAACATTACCAAAAATCTGTGATTTAGTATAGCTTAAAAATATATAAAAGAGACAGAAATGCACCGTACCTCATACAAATAATCAAATATTTCCAGTATCGTCAGGACACTAGCTCCTATAAACAGCCCCATCTGCCCCCCGATGTCACCTGAAAAAAGGAAAGTTACCCAATAGCAAATGACTTCCGTGGAGATTTTAATCAGTTAAAACCTTTTCTTTTATCCGTAGTACATCTCACCAAGCAGACCAGCCACTTCGTATGCCTTCTTCTGCTCGATCTTTTCATAATTCAGGGCCTCAAAAAAGATATCCAGGACTAAAATGTTTTCTCTGGAAATGGATACACAGGCAACAAAACAAAGTGAGTGACTCGTTGTCATGGGCTTTAGTGAAAGCACAATGGGCGTTCGAGTCAAACTGGGACTTTTGATTGCTCAGAATTATTTCTCTGTCTAATCTCCTGCTATACTGATGCACTTATCCCAGTGTTCCACTAGTGCTTGGACACCATCAAGGTAGACCGATTTCTTAGTGTCCCGGAGGCATGATCTGAAACACCGGCCTGCCAGGAACTCCTTTAATGCTCCAAACATGTGGAACTGGCTTGGAGCGAGGTCAGGACTGTATGGGGGATGTGACAAGCCGAGTTCCTGTGATTTCCATGTGGTGTGGGTCAATGATTGTATGTACAGTTCCCACAGACAGATGCGTCTCGTCTGCAAGTTGGCTATTTTCAAAAATCCTGCGTTCCACTTGCTGAATGTTCATGGGAACGACTGCAGTGAGCGCCGAGCCACCTCAGCCGGGCTCATCAGGTCATTCAGGGATGTACGGTCTTCTTTAAAAAGTTTGCACCATTTAAATATTTTACTGTGGCTAAGAGTCTCATCACCGTACTGTGCCTGAAGTCTTCTGTAAATTTCAATCGGTTTGACGCCCACCATAAATTTCATCCTAAGTCTCGATTTGACACGAACGCCTCTTTTATATCTGAAACACCAAGATTACTGTTCCTGGCTTATTTGCAGCACTTATTTATTATACATTCAATGGCCACATTAATAGGAACACCTGGCCACTGATCATCCAACCAATCAAGCCTCAGATTTCTGACAGAAGCGAAATATGGTGTCGTAGCCCATTCACTTTAAGAATAATGTGTTGAGGAATTCAGTTTGAGATTCTTTTCTGTTCAGTTGGTAAAAAGTTACTGTCAGCTTGGAGCAATCTGGTCATTCTCCTCCTCTGAGAGATCTTTCTTCAAGCACTGCCTCTCATTGGATGAACCTGTTGTTTATCAACCTTTGTGTGTAAAACTGCATGAAAATTCCAGATAATGAGAAGTTTATGAAATACTCAAAGTGCACCAAACACACAGATTGCATTTTACCCCACTGTGGTGTTAGATGTGAAGCACTTGACCTGAATCTGCATGATTTCATGTATTACTGCTCCACTGGCTGATCTGATAACTTTTTGAATGAACAGATGTACTGGTTTTTCTAATAAAGTGGTTGGGCAGCGTATTCATAATACTTCTCACACAAAGTTCTAGACCAGTTGTGTTCAATTTATATGATCTAATCTTAAAAGACAGGAACGGTTCTGTATCTGAAACTGGCTTGTCTCATACCCGATGTACTGCTCTGATTTGTTGAACTTCTTAGCCAGGTATTTGGCCGACGCTTTGCTTGGTATTTTCACCATGGAAAGCTCCTTGCCGTAGCGAGTCATGTTGCATGGAGTCTGGCACACGCAGTAATTGTTGTCTTTTTCAACCAGGAAATCTGTGAAAACAAAGATTAGATTTAAATGAATCAATACTGAATAGTAAGATATCTATATAAATCAAAAGAATGGTTTAGTCTGTACATTGGTCAGAACTCGCTCTTTTAATGATACCTTTACGTTTCATACATTGAAGGACGAGAAACCAGTCTGAGAAAGATTTCTGTTTAGCTGTCTGTCTGTCTGTCTGTCTGTATGTCTATCTGTCTGTTTGTCTGTCTGTCTGTCTGTCTGTCTGTCTGTCCAGCCAGATAATGTCACAGCATCATGCAAAACTGGCTGGGATGACATCATGCTAGCATGATGCTAGCATGAT
>JAOVVA010000048.1:1203074-1213822 GCA_028565275.1 Leiocassis micropogon | reverse complement strand
ATCATGCTAGCATCATGCTAGCATGATGTCATCCCAGCCAGTTTTGCATGATGCTGTGACATTATCTGGCTGGACAGGCATACAGACAGACAGACAGAAAAACGAAAGAGAGTCGTTTTTACTGCCATTAATTCATATTTTCACTTTGCGCTGATAAAAATAACAGCGCTGAAGTGGTATAAGTGAATTTTAACTTCTTTATCTGATCAATTTTAGATTTTTTTCATTCAAAAAGTGAGTAAACATCAAATCATCATCAAATCAAAAACAAACATCAAATAAACATCAAAAGTAAACATAAATTTTAAATAAACATAAAATAAAAGAAATCAAGTAAAAGAATCTAATAAAAAAAATAAACATAAAAATATTAAATAAAAAACAAAAAAAAATAAACATCAAATAAAAATAAAGATCAAAGTAACATCAAAAGTAAACAGCAAATCAGTATTTTATTTTAAAATAAATGAGTAAACATCAAAGTCAACATCAAATCAAAAATAAACATCAAAAGTAAACATAAAAAAATACAGAAAATTAACATCAAATTAAAAATAAACATCACATTAACATCAAAAGTAAACATCAAATCAACATCAAATTAAAAATAAACATCAAATTGGTATTTAATTAAAAAATTAATAACTGCATGTTAATCATAAAGATAAAAGCTGTTCAGGGTGGATTTTCCATCTAATTGCCTGAAACAGTTTTTGTAATTTAATAGGAAATTGTGTCTTATAATTTTGACGCTATATTAACTATTAACATGATCTCTTACCCAAGGCAGGGTCTGCACAGTCCTTGTACTGCTCTGGTGTGCATACAGTGGACGTGCCTAATAAAGTGTTAAAAAAAAGAAGTAGACAATTACTACAGCGATTAAAAAAAAAAAATCAATAAAAATCAGTAGATCTGTGTGTGTGTGTGTGTGTGTGTGTGTACCTGGCATATGTACCATCCTGCAGTTACAGTTCTCCAGCAGGTACCGGGTTTCACAGTCGATCCGACACGCGGTTATGCTGTAAGTGGAGAAGTATTCCGAGTCCAGGGGATTGGATCTGCAGTCGCCCCAAGGCGGTGGAAGATACTGAAGCTGAGATACACCACACGGTTTCATTCATTAATGGTGTAGAAATGCTGTTAGATAACAAATCAGTCATGAGCAGCCTAGCAAAGGAAAAGACATTCGCCCAATGGAGACATCGCGAGTACCATTTGAATGAAGAGATAAAGATTAGTCGAGACAAAATGGAGACGTTTTTTCATTCAAATGTGTGTCTGAATGAAAGAAGTCAGGAAGGAATGCGACAAAGCATGCTGGTAAATGGTGTTGACTGGGACATGGAGAAAACCAGAGAAAAATGGCATGAGAATTGCACAAAATACTCCATAGGGTACAACTCAGGATACCTGAAAACTCGAACCTAGTTTGTGTGTTTACGAAGGGTTTTGCATTTATCGCTTTGTAGTCAAGTCTACTTGCTGATTAGATTAGTCTCGTCATTCTGCTAGAGCAGCTTGGCCTTATACAGTAAGTATGGCTGAAAGTGAAAGCCGGGGTTAGATAGCAGAGTTTCCGTAAACAGAAACACCAAAACACATGAGGAGAACAAACCAATGACATGACGCAGGTGGAGACCGAAACAGGACCAAAACACAAACTAAACACAAAGAAACGCAAGTGAAGAATGAATAGCAAGCATAAGCCAGGTTTGTGTTGCTGCGAGAGGGAATTTGCAGGGAGTTATCACGTTTTAACATACAGCGACAAAGAAATGTGCTTGGACGGCCTCCGCAGTTCTGTAAGTGCGTGCTTGAGCAGGAAAAGATTAAACCATTCTTCGCATCCGCTTCGCATCCTTTCGATTCCTGGAATGCTGCATCTCTGATAATAGGATGCGCGTTCTTCACCAGATGTGCCGTTTGGAAGCTTTGCATGCCTCATTAGATGCGAGCAAATGATACAAAAAGTGCTAAAGATCGACATATGGACCTCAAGCAAACATTTAGCAGAGTAGCAGACACCAAAGGAATATTATGGTTTTGGTTGTGTTATGGTTTGCTTTCTGATCTAAAGACCATAAAGACAATCTTTTACCTTGTTTACACTCGATGCATTTCTCCGGATGAGACGATATTGATGTTACAGTATCGGATCGTGACTGTACCTACAGGACCCGTGCTTATGATGGAATGGTTCATAGAAACATAAAGACTGCAGGGTTTATCGTGACAACTCGTTTAATTAGGACGAGGGATTTTATCCCTTTTTAATAGTGTAACAGGATGAACACCAAGCATAACGAGCCAACTTGAGATAAATAGGAGAGACTCGTGTAAAAGAGATCCTGCATGCAAAAATGTCACAGCGGGCCAGTAAGCACTGTCTGCCAGAAGACGTGTCTGTAATTAGGTGTCCAGGATGGTTGTATGAGAGGAACTGAAAGTTAAAAAAATCTTAGAGATTGACTTTTTTCCAGGATGGAGGGAGAGAATATAATGCTCGTGTACAAGGCGCTAGCTGCGTGAATGGGATGAAGGATAGGAAAAATGTACAGCTTTTGTTCTCGGCCAGAAAACAATGCCGGTATCGATGATTTCATTTTACAAAGTGTCACAGGCTGAAATAAGAGACCTTAAGTTCCAAAGAGGTCGTTTCCACAACAGTGCAGAATAAAACTGCAGCAGAGAGGGTTCGGTTTCTACAAGAGCGTTAGAGCACAAAGGCCATCGTTAATCAAATGTTTTTACTATTCTACTATTCCTCAATTAAGACGGACTTATCAATGCAATGTATTATTTTTCCTCCTAAACTGAGAGACAGATCTCCAGGCGCCTTCAGGAAGTGGGTTGGATCACCACTCTCACTATCCTTTCATCTTTATTTTTTTCAAGGCAGGATGTTCCTGAACGCCAGAGAGAAAATTTGATTTCGCAGAATAAACTCGGGTTTGGTCCGGACATTTTCCACAGTCTCCGAATATCGTGACTTGTCTCTATTAGACTGTGTGATGATGTGATTGCTCCTCTGTGTCAGGAGTATACAATGAAGATCTTCTAACAACAGGCCTGAGCTTAAAGGGATAGTTGTTTTTAAGTCTGTCTTAAATTAAAATTAGAGGTAAGTACATCACCAGAGGTCCCGGTTGTTACATGTTTTCCTGCTCTGCACACCGACAGAAAGTCATTACAATGTAAGTAATTGGGGACAAATTCGACAACCCTCATTCCAAGCAAAAATGCATTTGCAAAGTTCAGCTGAGACTAATATGAAGCTTCTGCAATCTCACGGAGCTAAGAAAGTTGGTATCTTTCAAAGATATACTTTATTTAGTATAAATTTATGTACAAAGTTATCTACGTCTGTTTAGGGTTGAAGAACGAGCAGAAGAAGGTTGTGGAATTTGGCCCTGATTATTTACATTGTACTCACGTTCTGGGACAAACTTCATGGTCAGTGTGCAGAATAGGAACATTTATAATGACCAAGACTTATTTATTGCAGTGTACTTATATGCGCTTCAATTGTAACTTAAAAAATACTTGAAAAACCCCCAAACGTTTCCTTTAAAGGAAATGACTCCAATCTATATAGTCTATATCATTAATCAGCAAGTGCAGCTTCATATAAACACCAACATACTTAGTTTAGTATATTAGTCAGGTGGCACAGAGGTGTAGTGGTTAGCACCGTGGCCTCGCAGCTCCAGGTTTCGATTCCCGCCTCCAGGTCTGTGTGCGTGGAGTTTGCATGTTCTCTCCGTGATTGGTGGGTTTCCTCCGGGTACTCTGGTTTCCTCCCACGGTCCAAAGACATGCAGATTGAGCTAATTGGCATTAACAATTTCATAGTGAGCGTGAAGGATTTTCACCCCGTCCAGGTTGTACCCTGCCTCATGCCGCAAGTCCCCCTAAGACAGGTTCCAGGGCTCACGCCACCCTATACAGGATAAACACTATAGAGAATGAGTGAGCGTATTAGTGAAATTATTTTCTGCCTAATATTAATTAGCCTTGATTGGTTTTCCATTGTTATGTTTATTGGATTTCTCCATGAAATGACTATAGTGACTATAGTGAGATTTAGAGATGGTCATCAAAATTTTCAAAGCAGGTGACATTGTTCTGTTTTTAATTCTAAGCCATTTTTTTGTGAATGTAATTCTAAAGAGTGTTTACGTCTTAAATCTTTTTAGGGTTTCAGTATTAAATCCTCACTCCCCACCCAACACCCAACAACTGACTCCAAATAAACTCCCGAATTCCCCTCGACTCTCAACTGAAGTCATGTTTTTTGTCTTTGGCTTTCTCCAGGACTAAATGAACGAGTTTTAATGGTGTTCGAGTGAGAAAATGGCAGGTTATGTGCAATAGGCGTAGCATTAGGTACCAGTTGCTGCTGACAAGACACAAAAGTTTGAAAACCAGGGGCCACACCAAATCCCAGCTGGTCTATGAAGGGCGGCTCGTCCTGGCTGTGGATCTGGACTTTGATGCCCGCTTCGTACGATGTTTCATCTGTGGCAGGATATGAGAGAAGACAGACAAAAGCATGATCATATTTTAAAGATATACCGTCTGGGCTAGAAAGAAATCTAACATGGTTACTAACAAACAAAACCTCACGTCGATGTCTGTTTATCGTTTAAAAGATAAATCCAGGCTGAATCTTTAACTGAGAGAGTCTAAGGATGAAAGAAAGAGTACGACATACAGTATTAGTTGTAATCCAATTTTTTGACTGAAAATAGACCAACGAAGCATTTTTCCGTGATTATTCCATAAATAAATGAAAAAATACCTAGCGTACTTTCGATTTAGACCGGTAAGAAGTTTGGAAGTCTCTGAGCGATCCATCAAAACCGGTCACAAATCAGTCGGATGCCATTTTCTTTTCTGTTGAACGGAAATTTTTTGTTCCTGCGCGCAACATTAGACCAATGAAAAGCAAATACTGAGAAATGCAATAAACCGAATGAATGATTAATGCATTATATAGTGGTTACTGTATGTTTTCAAAGCACATTAATCATAAAGCAGTATAACTGGCATTAGTAGGGAGTTTGGACGGGTTTACGCTGGCATCCGGCTCGTCTAATTACTTTTTCCGTTTTGACCTCAGAACCTTCTGGTTGATGCCAGCAAGAGGATGTGTTAGAGTCCGTGTGCGAGGGAACATCCAAGACCAAGTCATTCAAGACTTTTACGTGGGTTATTTTAGCACAATCATTGTCAAGGATGTAAAATTCTCCACTCTGATTGGTCGGAAGGTGCTCTACCAGTAGTGTTGTAAATGACAGTAGATGTAGAGTAACCTGTGTGGTGGACTTCAACAAGAAGTTTGGTGCAAGGAGACATTGATAACTGTAATCAGTGTATTTTTGGAAGGAGTCTCCAGTACAAGTGCATCAATATAAAGCTTGATTTAAAGCTGAGAGTGATTGAAGAGCTGCAAATCAGATTAGAGATTTTGAAAAGCACTGGAGGACCAAAGGAAGTTTATTTTTTTGTGAAAATTAAGCTGTTTATACACATAATTGGCTTTTCGATATGTACCTGTGTCTCCCCACACCGGCAGGTACTCATCCTGCTGAATATCCAGCATTATTTCCAGGCCATTTCCTGTGCCGCCTTTTAACGTCGTCAGCAAGGGGTTTCCATCCAGGCCCGAGTTGAAGGTGTAACACTTGCCGTATCTCGTATAAATCTGGGGAAGAATACAAGGAAACATGTTAATAATAATAATAATAATAATATTAATACTAATAATCCATGTGTGCCATGATCAGGAGGCGAAATTATGTTTGTTTAGTTGTTATAATGAAGGTTGTGAAGATATACTATGAAGATATCCATTGCTTAGCAGAGAGACAAAAAAAATCCCTTCTCCTTTCATTCATTTTAAGGTGATTAAAAAGCAATCCTTATGTTATTAATCACAAATCCGGCACGCTGAGACAGCCGAGCTGAGCGTCATGGCTTCCTGATCAAACCGAGTCACTAATGAGCAGCGCTTTGCCTTTACCTTTAACAAGACCCAGCTGAGCTTTACCAACCGATCCTGAGCAGCGTTTTTTAATGGCGTGGAGAGCTTTTACTCCTGCTTTGTTCCTTTACACAGCCATTTATAACATGTTAAATAAATAAATAGTGCTGATGAGAAAATAAAGTGGTGATTTGGCAGGTTGTCGTTTGCTAGAAAATAATGGCTTAATGAAAATAACAATGGCACAAAACCATAATAAACCACTTATTTAAAAAAAAAAAATGTATTCATTCTTGTGTAAATCTATCATTTTTTTTTAATCGTGATGGATTTGAACACTAGCGCAGAATGCAAATAAAATAATTATTAAAAATGTTGTCCTGGAGGTACGGTTGAGATTTCGATCTCATTTGTGCTAGAAGAATAGAGAGACGTTTAATTATTCATGTCTTTTCCACCCAAGGAAATTTGTCAGGGTCTTCTTCCGGTGCAGGCTGGCATCGTTAGAAAAAGCAATAACGCGTTTTTATTTGAAGGGAATAACTAAAATTAAGATAGAACCTTACAATGAAACGATCTGATGGAACCGCATGAAAACACGGACCAGACAAATCTCACGTCTGGTACGGTAGTTATTTTTAATTAATTTGCTTGGAGGTTTATAAAAACATCTCCAATTGAAAATTGCAATTTCAAAAATCACAGTATTTTGTAAAACCGTGGTTCTTCCAAAGAGCAATCATTTCCTACCACAAACTTCCCGAGATATTTATTTACAGTGGGGTTTATATATTTTTTTTATTTTTCTGTGGCACCAATAAGAAGCATTAGGACAAAAAATTAATAGAAAACAAATACATACTTACATAAAGATTGTTAAAGATACATAAAGATTGATGGAAATTACGTAAATCATATATATATTTTTTTGGGTGGCAAGATCGAATCTGCCGCGTCCCACTACCCTGTCGTTGATTATTTTCCTATAACTGCACAACATATTCTGAAGAACAAGAAATTATATACATACTGGAGTAAAGTTTTTATGTGTGCAGTTTTCTCCTCTGAATTTGCACTCCAGAAGCATGTCCTCTAACTGGTGGCCCAGTCTGCCAATCATCTCTGTGGTATTGAGTTGGGTGCGGGGGGGCGGGACATGGTCAGAGAAGTCCAGGAGACGCATCAGTCGCTCTTTGTGCCGGCTGTGCTTCAACATCGCCACGCTCTGCCTGTTCACCGAGTGGTTGGCGTGCATCATGTCCATCCAGTAGCCGCTGTAGTAAAGGTCTTCCTTGGTAAGGCTAGACACGCGAAAGAGGTTCTGGTTGCACAGCGTGACGGCGGGAAACGGCATGCTGTTCGCCCACACCATATAGATCTTCGTGACGACGGGGAAGGAGAGAAGGTAAAGCAAGCGGTTCCAGGACCAGACGAACAGAAGCACCAAGCAGACGCAGATCGCCAGGAGCCAGAACAAGCGCTGAGGTTTGGATTTGTCCGTCGCAAGAACGTGCCTCAACCCGTGCACCTTGGTTCTGAACATGAAGGCCAACGTGATCTTTGCGACGTTGGACTTTCTGTGAAAACACACCTCCTGTTTCGCGTGGTTGTTGATGGGTTCTCGGTTCGGCGTGAGCGTCACCATAGTGTGACAGGTTCATAAGGCACACATGGAGACTGGGGTTTTCAAATTCAAGCTATCAAAAAAGCAACCGGTGCGAGCCCACTCGACAAGTGGCACAGCACTGAAACACTTCAAGATCAGAGCTCATTAAGCTTCGATTAGGACGCTACCTCTAGAAATAAAAAGAAGAAAACAGTGCGTACGTTACCGAGCGTGAAATTTCCTACAAGCGTCCTAAACCAGACGAGTACCAATCCATTAGTTTTTATATTTCTAGCAGCCCCAGAGGTTCCAGATGCCATCTGCGCTTCAGATATTCACATTTCTTTCTTTAAATCTGGCAATCTTCATTTCGCTCCCCTCTACACCTGCTCGCTCTCAGAGAAAGACAGTGTGTGGCTGCGGAGTCCCGTCGCTTTCCTTTTGTGAGATGGAGCCCAACCCCTCGCTCCCTCCCAGATTGGTCTATCGATGGACGTGCAGCAGGGGTACCCATCCTCTCTTTTCAGCTCCTTGTTTATCATCACAGCCGACTCATAAAATGCCTTCATACTGCATCTAGTTAAAGTGGAATTTTACACCTAGTGTAGAGACTTGAAGGAAGATCTAATTACCTACTGTAGGGTAATACTGAAATATTTTGTGGTATGTTTAATGATTCTGGCAATAGTCCCTGGTTTGGTGCTGCATTTGCATTACTTTGGTGAGACGTCAGGATTGCGGGCCACTCTCACTTCAATCTACTTGCTAGCGCGGCTCACGGCAAGACCTCATTCTCTCACTTATCATTTTTATCGATCATATTAATGAAAAACCCAAACACTTGATTTAACTCGGAATTCGATTTAAAGTTTGAAAGTGCAACACCGCTTCGTACGTGACACGGTTAAGACTAAAATAAACTAGTTAAACGTTCCTTTCTATTTTCATGCAAATCCCAGGGCCGTACATTAGGTTTTTTATTTCCATCTGAAAACTGGTCTGTCTTGTACTACTGTATATATTTTTTTCTTTACAGCCATGTATATATCCTCCTGTAATGTTATTTATTTATTTAGTTTGAAGTTATATATGGAAATACTGAATGATTTTGAACATAATTATGCAGACATGATAAACATATATAACAAAATTGGTACAGCATATAATATGGTGCCTAAGACTTTTGCACAGGACTGTGTGTGTTTACTGTATATATATGTGTACAGATGAGGATGTGAGACCAAAATATTAAAGCACCGCTGCATCATTCTCTTTAGGTACAAAAAACTAAACAAAACACAAAGTAAGGGGTTAAATCCCAATGGACTACCATCAAACCTCTCAGGTGGGTCAAAAAATCTTGACCTGGGGGAAGATCACATTTCTTTATCATATATATTTAAATAATTGAATCATTTAATTAAAAAAAAAATATATATTTTTTTCCTAGGATTTTTTCCCCCCATTTTCTCCCTAATTTAGCGGTGTCCAATTCCTCCCCGTCCCTAGGGGGCTCCCACATTAAGGCTACTACTGCCACTCAGTCGGGAGGGCCGAAGACTATCACGTGTTTCCTCCGAACCACCTGACGTCACCGACCACATCTTTTCGAACTGCTCACTCACGCACCGTTGGGGGCGGAGTAACACACTCGGAGGACAGCGCTATCCGTCCAGCCGTAATTAATGTGTGAGCGCTCCTGTTATTGTCATGTTTATTCTATTGACTAACTGGTTAAACTGCATAATTCCAAAGTATTTTTGTGAAAAGATTCACGCCACATCGTCGTCTCTGTGCTCTCTGTACATCCACTCGTATCATCCTGTGAATTCCACCAGATACTAAAACTGTTTTATTGCATCATTACGAAACCAGGTTTCCAATAAATAAGAAATCGTAAAATGGCTGTTAATTCCAGAAATTACGTTTGGAAGTGTGCCGCGTCGATGCTGCCTATCTGTTACGCTCCGATTGATTCCTATTAAAGCTGAATATGAGCGCACGACTTGATCGCGCGCTATAGAAACAAACGGCAACGTGAGAAATAAACACCAGGGTCCGGGCTGTGTCGAAGCCTCAGTACCGCATGGCTGGAATGACATCCTTAATTCAGTCAGCTCTGTTACCACCGGGTAAATGCGATAGACTTTTTGCAGCATGAAAAATTGATCTGCTCCAGGTTAGTGCTGTCAGTCTCGAGATTTTATGTAACTGGTTTCCATGTAACTGATTGTTCTGTCAAGCCACACACACACACACACACACACACACACACACACACACACACACACACACACACACACACTTCTTTCAGGAAAGCACAATGTGTGGCAGTGAAAAATGGTAAATTCTAGATTCTCATTAACCCCCCTCCTTCGCCACACACATACACACACACACACACACACACACGAGTCTCTAAAACAATAAGTCAAATCTGTAGGAGTCGTGTGTTTAAAAAAAACAAAACAACAAAAGATTACAGCACACGCTGCTGGGGGTCTCATAGTGTAAGAAAGTGCTGATTAATCCTCTAAACAGCCCAAACAGATATCTAATGTTATTAACATGGAGAAGCTTCATGTATAGAAAGGTTTACTTCCTATCTAGGGAAGGAGTCTCCAGTGACAATGTTTTCTAACAGCTGCATTTAACTTTGATGGACTAAAAGGAGGTGAGTAATGAAATGGCTGTTTGCAGCTGCTGTACCGTGAATACACACCTTCAGAAAGGAACAGGAATAATACATTCAATCCAAACCATCTGACCAATCAGAACAAAGCCTTCAACAGAACAGGGCGTTTCCCATCTCATACAGCCACGCACACACTGGCATTGCTGCAGACAGGAAGGGTTTGTGCCAGTGTATGGCAAGAGAGAGGACGAATCCAAAACCTGGTGCTTCTCAGCTGACCCTCTGGGACCTGTGAGATGCCCTAGATCGAAATATAAAGCGACGACAAAGAGTTCAGTCTGCTGCCGACAGCCAACCTCACACTCCAGAAGTGAATTACAGCTGGCTAAACCTTCGCATGCACTCATGTAATGATGATAACTCTTTCTAATGATATTTCTCTCTACACTGTAAAACAATACTGAAGGCGTTTATTATCCAAAACACACAATAATCTCCTCTGAACAGTTGATATTGAG
>JAOVVA010000048.1:1185267-1196005 GCA_028565275.1 Leiocassis micropogon | reverse complement strand
TATTCTACTATTTTGAGACAGTGGATTTTTGATTTTCGAGAGCTGTAAGCAGGAATAATTAAAATTAAAGCAAGGAAGTCTTAATTTTTTTTTTGCTTACTTATGTGAATTAACAAATTAAATTATAAATAAAAACCAAAATTTCCAAATTTGTAAAAAAAAAAAAATATGGAAGAAGAAACGCTATAATAACAAATGTGTTTCTCATGTGTTTTATTTATAGCCATTATACTGCAGTAATGAATAAATCCACTATCCAGTGTCACTCCAACAGCAACCCATATATCTGAATTTACTGTATGAGTTTATGAAAAATAAAAAAATAAGAAAAAGATATGAAAAAAATAAATAAACTGCATTACAGGCAGAATATTGTGAGTAATCAGTGTAGGCTGCAGAGAAAATAATAATTCCAACAATACCCATGACCATTAAATGAATCATAACTCAAATGGCCCTTTATCCCACACCAGCTTTAGAGAAGTCTGGAATAAAAGAAGCTGCTGGTCCTCCCTTTTGCCTGGGTAAAAACAACAACAACAACAACAACAAAAAAAAAAACATCCGGTACCTTTCATATTTAATTTATATAAGATTTATTTTACAGCTTCTTATTTTTGTCTGATGCCTAACATACAGAGTCAGCCCCCAAAAAAATTATACATACTTTAGGAAAAGAAAGATGTGTATTATATTATTATAATATTATTTTTTTGGCTGACTCTGTATTTATTATTTACAATAAATAAATAAATAAATATATCCAACGTGTTGCCTAGTCAGATGCTTTTGTTGCCTGAAAATCTTATTAACGTTACTACCAGGTGGTAGCTAAGAAAATAAGAAAGCTAATGGTGAGAAATTAATAGATAATGATGTTAATGATATACAGTATATATTGAAATAATATAACGCCTGAGTGTGCCGAACATGGCATCCCGTGGCAAAGCTTTCACCATGTATTTTATTAGCTGAATGTTATTTGCTATTGCTTATTTTATAATGTGTTCCATTGTGTGTCGTGTCACTATTCCCTTTCGCGTTATTGACTACTATGTGCTGTAATGGTGAAAGACAATATCCACTCTCAGACTCTTAGTTACCACTGGACATGCTTTCATGCGAAGAATGCAATTACCCCGGGCTGCTCAAAAGACAAATGCATTTCCTTTTAATTAAAAGCAGCACAACCTTTAATTCAAAGAGGTACTTCAGCGGTGCGGTCAGAAACAAACAACATCTGGAAATGAAATAAAGCACTACAGTATAACGAGCATCACCTGCAGATGTCTCTTCCACACATCCCCCTAAACTGCGGTTTTAGAAAAACAGTCTGCTTTCTGGAGGCACGACGGCCCTCACGGCGACACACTCGCATGTGGAAAACTGTGATTCATACATTTTTAATTTCTCCTTGCTGCTGGAGCAGAATCAGGGGCTTTGATTCCTGATACTCAGCTGTAACGCAATACCTGGTCACCACAAGGGCATGGCAGGGTTTACTACCCACATAAAAAGCTGCATTCTCCTCGTGAAGGGATATTTAGGAAGTAGGTTGTGATGTACAACCTTACAGCGAATCCAAGGTGGCCTGTGGTTTGTAAAATGCAAGCTGGGAGAAAATTAAAAGATAAAAGATGCCTGATAGGAATTTATTAACAGACAAGTACACCATTTTATCTACACTGACAGCTATGACCTCATCCCAGTCAAGCTGCCAGGACTGGAGAAGACCGTGTGCCAGGCATTATCAGGAACAAAACTGAAGATGGCTGCTTATTTTCAAGCCCAAAACAGAGGGATGTATTTGGCCCATTTTAAATGAAGTTCTATGGAAAAACATTGATATACACCAACTGCAAGCATACCATAAAACTCAATGGCTTGATAGCTGAGTGCTTAGCACTGTCGCCTTGCATCTCCGGGTTCGATTCCCGCCTGTTCTTCCTGTACTTGGTGGGGTTCCTCCTCTGGTTTCCTCCCACAGTTCAAAGACATGCAAATTAGGATAAGGTGTACCCCACCTCATGCTCTAAGTCTCCTGGGTTGGGCTCCAGGCCCTGGTATAGAGTAAGTGAGTGATGACAAATCTTAACATCAAAGGTTAACTTTTTTATATGCTTTATATAGCAAGAGAACAATAAGCCTATAGGCTCCACCATCTTCTCTATTTAAGACACTCCCCGTTCTGGGTCACAGTGCTTTAAATTAGTCAGTTCATATTTCGGGAAATTGAGCCAATAAAAGTCATTTGACAAGATCACAGATTTAACTAAAAAAGTTAGATGAACAGACCACGATTTGCACCTTTGATATTACATTGAAACAGCAACTTGTCCAAAATTATCTTATTTTTATACATAGTTTTTACATATGTTCCATGTAAAATGGCAGTTGTTATAGTTCTTATGTGGGGTACTTATGATAAAAAACATACAGTTTCAAACTTCCTCTGTCTTACTAGAAGGAGCCATGCAAGTGCTTGAGCATAGCTTTGGGAATGTTTGCAGACACAGATGGTTAAATACAAACAATTATAAGTGTAATGAAAGAAAAGGAAGGTCAAGAGTTGGACTAAGAAGCAGTATGCTGTTGTTGTTGCGTAATTTATGAACTGGAGTGATGGAGCTGAGGTTGATAAACCAAAAAATTTACCAACATACAGAAAAACAAAAAAATTTTTTTTGGATTAAATCCAATTTCGATATTTAGAGCACAGAAAACACACACACACACACACACACACCAGAAGTTAATTCCAGAATGATAAATATTATATACAGTAGAATCCAAATACTAACAGGAATACTTACAGTTTCATTACAAGATTCCCTTTTTTACAAGACCACAAGGAGTCGTGAACCTTTACTCATATTCCAAGTTTATATTAATAATAACATCAAGAGCTGAACGCTTGCCTGAGATCAGTGTCAAGTGCGAAAGCTAGACTTCCACCAAGGAGGACACAATCCCCACTTTCATTACTCAAATCGCTGGTGCATTTTATTGAATCGCAAACTTTCTACCACACACGCTGCCGGAGGTGAGAACCTTTAGCTCGGGGAGGACGTTCAATCACTTTTAGATGCAATATGAGACATTTATGCTTTGAATTTATTGTTGCTGTAGTGAAAAGATATTGGGGTCAGTGCCGAGCTTTATATATCTTTGACTTCGAGAAGGTTTTGTATTTAAGCTGCTTGGATTTGCCGCTGAACATCTCTGCTGGTTCTTTAGCCCTTTCAGTGTGAGTCATAATTTATAGTTGCTTAAGATTAATTTATAAGAGCTGAACCTACATATGCTTGGAGACTTTGAGTCTTCTGATTAAGGATCTTGATTTCATCTCTTATTTGTACAGTCAGTGGAAACGTTAAAAAGAAAAGTAATAATTATAATTCACCACTCACTGTTGCACTTACAAATTTATTACAGACATTGGAGAAAATAATGTTCAAACAGTCAAATTTATGTATGGTTTCAAAAACGATTACTAACCCGAGTTTTGACCTTTGGTTTTTAACTTCAAACGTTTTCTTAGGTTGTTTTTATTTTAAGCATTTATTTCCATAAAGAAGCTAAATTAAAATAATTAAAACAACAATTTTAAAGTTAAAAATCAGGAATTTACATTCTATATTTAACATAATGTAATAAATAGCAAAAAAAAAAATAGCTTACAATAAAAATGTTAAAAAACAAAAACAAAAACAAACAGATGCCTTTTATAAATTATGAAAGCAAATGTAAAGTTAAACAAATCAGGGGGGCGGGGGAGGGGGGCGGGGCGAGAAACCCATACAAGAGCCAGGTCAGTATTATTACTAAGAATCTCAAAAATTCAACATAATTTGTTACTGGTATTTTTTGCTTTTTATTTATTTTATTTTTTTCGTTGTTGTGTATGGTTATGTTTAGTACCTCAAGTAACTTTATTTTTATTTTACCTGAAACATATTAACTTGAAATAATTAGGTTGAAATAATGAGATGTTTAGTCAAAAATAATGACGTCCTGAAATGAATATAATTTGTAATGATGACAAAGCATTAAGTTAAAATAATGACTAATAATGCTACACTACTTTAAGATAGTAAGTTTAAATAATAAATTAAATAAAAATAACTTAATGTCATATCGGCATTGAAATAATGAGTTACAGAAGAAGCAGTAATGTGAGGTCCAGAATGTTCAGCTTGTTTTATAAATATATATAAATATTACAGCAGTATGAAGGATCCTGTGGGTAGCACTGCTGCCTATGGAGTTTCCTCTGGATTCCTCCCAAAAACATGCCAGTAGATTTAGATTAATGAACTAATGTCTTTTATTTTATTTCGGTTGTGGTTAATAATAATGTTAATAATGGAAGAATTGGGGGCAATACAAGGTCAAATGTCCTTGACCTTGGTCAGGAACACAATAGGAAAGTTCGAAGCTAAGAATTCAATCATCCTTTAAAACCAGCCAGTGGCATTTGGAAAACGATTAGTGAAAAGACGAGCAGCCGAACCGACAACACTCTTCCCGTCATACTTACTGTAGTGAAGTTTTCTGCTCCACAGTCCTTGCCCCGGTATTTGCAGTCCAGGAGCATTTCTTCGATGTTATGGCTTGTCCTCTGCACGAACTCCAGCATGTTAAATGTCTTGCTCGGAAAAAACTTGCTGTCATCTACCGGTTGTCCAAGGGCAGCCATGAAGTCATCAAAGTCACTCTGTTCGACACCGAGAAGCCCCGCCATCCAGAAGAGATCATTCCGCTGCATCTGGGAGCGGCGGAAACTGTTGTAATTGCAAAGGGTGATGGCTGGGAAGTACATCACTGGGCTGTCCATCTCGTCCAAGATGGTGACATGAGGATACCGGTAATACTCCATGATTGCTCCGGCTACTTGGTAGAGGAAGATGGAGAGTGAGCTAGTAAAGGCAGAAGCCCAGAGTAAGCGCCGGATGGTGACTCCACCGGGAAGGAAGATGTGGCTGACCCCGTGAAGGGTGCAGTTGGCTCCAAAAACTGTGATGTCTGATGGCCGAGGCTCCTCGACCTCTTCAGGAGTGCCCATGTTTTGACCGGAGAACCTGGACGGATCCTACGTTCCTAACAAAAGGTTCTTGCTGCTGCAACTTGTCGCACGGACTGAGCAAGGATTGTGCGAAACACTAGATACCCACCCTTGTGCATTTTTGAAGGGCATCTACAGGGCTGGAGTTGAGTTTCTTTAGGGACTACACATGATCCCCCGGTGGATCGGATGGATGATGAGCACAAAGGCCAATTGGAAATCACATACAAAATCAATACGGGCTCTAAATAAATCTAATGGTGGTTTTGAAGCATGGGCATCCATTATAATTCATTAGCATGTTTCCTTTATAGGATTCATTAAAGTGTTTTAATGGTATGAACTGAGGAAAATGTTTGCTTCTGCAAAAATGACAGTGAGTGTATAGTCTGGCCAAAGCTTTCCGTGTCAAAATGATACCGTAGACCATTATGTACTCCACAACCAAACTAGCGTGAAATCCATTATCATCTCAAGCAGTTTCCAGAACAGTTTTAAAGCTTTGTTGAAGAAAAGTGTTATTGTTCAGAGATCGCACTTAACAAAAAAGCTTCACAGTTGGCTGCAGAATGAATAGGAAAGGAAGAACAGTAACAGTCTTCTCATACAATTCATTCTAACATTGTTTGGCAGGTTGGCATTCACCTAAATGATGGACCTCCATAAAGATTTTAGCATGGAAGGATTCAGCATCAAATAAAAATCAAAACAAATACTTCAGGACCAGAAACACTGCTTGTCCAATGTCAACCAAGACCATTACAATTCTTCCTACGCTGTCTCTGCCATTCACTTTAATGTCGTAGGAACGGATGGAAATGATTAAGCAGTATATCAGTCTCCTAGGCAGAATGGACTGTGACACTTTTCAGCCTGTTCTGGGTGTAGATTTCAATCCCTAATGAGCAAGTCAGAAGTGTCAAGGAAAAACACTTACAAGGGGAAAAAAAAAATCCTGACACGACATAAGGAAGAAATCAGACTCGAAGAGAAATCATCATCTTCTGGTTGACACCCTGAATAGTAAGACTATGAATAATTACAGCATAAATTAAGAGCAAATTGTTAATAAGAGTCCAGGGATGAGCACGTCTTTATGATTACAGCAACTGAAAGAAGCTGTTATCTTACTGCAAAATGCTCCAGGAAAACTAAAACTTGTCTTGTCTCCACTGAATCCAATATTTCGATTAATTTGGTGTAAGTTCAATTCATGAATGTTTACATGAACATTGAATTATAAGAAAAACCTGCATCTAAGCAGTCAAAAAGCCATACGGGCAACAATGAATTCATATTAATGAGAATGACTCATTTTTTTAAATGACTGATTTACTCACTCTCTCTCTCACTCACTGACGTCTACACCACTTTATCCTGTATACAGAGTCACGGCAGGATAAATTGGGGTGGATTGTGAGTAAGTGATAATCATTTAAATCATCTATTGCATATACAGTATATACATGTTCATTCTCACACTATGGAACTACCAATTAGCCTTATCTGCATGTTTTTGGACTGTGGGAGGAAACTGGAGAACCCAGAGGAAACCCACCAAGCACGGGGAGAACATGCTACACACAGACCTAAGGCGGGAATCAATCCCGGACCCTGGTGGTGCATGGTGACTGTGCTAACCACTACACCACCGTGCCGCCCTGATTGACTGACTTCTACTGATTGAAATATAAAATTTGGGTAATGGGGTTGAACTCCACAGTTGATTTTATAATATGATGTAAATAAAAGATTATGTGTCTTCTTCTTCTTCACATGATCTTCAGGAAATTCAGGAAAAAAACAGGAAACTACTTTCTGTTGAACATGTGATTTGTATCAAGGTTGAATAAATAAAAGACATATTCAGAACACGTAACACGAAAATTGTGGACAAGAATGTTTACACACATGATTTGAATGTAATGCATAATAATAATAATAATAATAATAATAATAAATGTTTTCATGAATATGATAAAAAGTTGCTTAAAAGAAAAACAGAAGAAAAAAAAGATCACCCTTTTACGTTATATATCAGTGGTAGGTGTTTCGCCTCCCATACGGAAGGCCCGGGTTCGATTCCCAGCCAGTACCCAACCCCAGTCACTGGATTCAGCGCCGGTCCCAAGCCCGGATAAAATGGGAGGGTTGCGTCAGGAAGAGCACCCGGCATAAAACCTGTGCCAAACTCATAAGCACGGATCCGATGGTCTGCTGTGGCGACCCCTTGCTGGGTGCAGCCGAAAGACCAACAACATCTGAAACATACGTATAAGTTGTTGTGAAGGGTAGTTTACCCAAGTTAGATTTTTTCCCCCTTTTACGCTACATGGAAATGATTCAATAAATTCCTCTATAAACATATTGGTCATAGTTATCTCACCTCTGTATTACATTTTTATCTCTCACTCATGTATGGAGAAAGCATGTTGTCTGTAAATTGGTGCATGTGTCGGTTTGACCCAGACCGCTGGGGGATATTAACACCAAGTCATACAATGTTTTTCTGAACGTTCGCACTGGAGTCCAGGTCATTGCATCCACAGCGATTCTTGCAGAAGCTAATGACTAGCCAGGTTTCTTTGCTTTCCTTTGAGTTGTCATATAATGTTTCATGTCATAACCACTGGCTTTTATTTACATCCAACATTTCTTTCTCCCCCTTCCCTTCTCTCATCCGTATGGCAATAATAAACTCAGATTTTTGAAACTCTGTGGGTTAAAGAGTGACAGAGCTGTATCTCGATTCACTTCAAGAAATCTAAGATTACATAACGATTTGTGAGCGTAGTATCAGATTATCCGTGTCATCAGAGACGCACAGTGAGACATGATTCTCCATAAGGTGAAACATATTTTCTAGGATCTAATTACAAAAAAACAACAGGAGTCAGGTGCAGTCTGGTAATGTGAGCATGTGAAAAGAGACAAATGCATCCATTAAGGAAGGACAAGAATTCAATCGAGGACAGAGCATTTAATGTAATGTGTTAAAAGAAAATCTTCAGACAGACGACTTCCCATCCAGCGATATACAGGGTTAAGTCAACACCCGAGCGGATTTGCTGAAATTCCCTTAAGGCACATTGCACACTGAAGCGCCTCTTACTTAAAACCTTGATTTCACACAGCTTAGCTAGAAAACGTACTAAAAAGTCACAGGGGATTACCTGCATTTGAGATTTAGTCTCACCCTTGGTTTATTCAGCATCTATGTTAAAGGGTTTATTAATGAGCTCTTATCTGCTGAGCATGTTTATTCTCCTTATAGAAAAATGGCATACGCTTCAAGCAGGATTATATATTCTCCAAACATATCCTGCACCTGAATAATTTATATGTGCAAATTAACTGTGCGGCCATCGCATGTGGAAATAAATCATGCTTGATCACATGAAAAAAATCACACCATGTCACATCTAGGGGACAAGGAAAAGCAGGAAAAGAAAAATTAAGTTCAGTACATGTGAAATATGTCAGTGAAATTTGACTGATTTGCAAGTAAATACTGTACATATAAAATAATAAAATATGTAAAATACAAAGACGTTTGTAAAAAGTAAACTGGTAGACCTTGTGCAAGAAAAATATAATTAAAAAATAAATTCATAAAAAGAAAATCACATGCAAACAATAAGACATATATAATAAAAAAAAATTTTTTTTAAATAAAATGTAAATAATTTTAAAATCATTCACAAAAAAACTAATCATGTGTAAAAATTACATGTGAACATATGATGACAGGCAACAAAATTTTAAAACATAACATTTAAAAATGTAATTACAAAGTAAGCGATTCATGTAAAAAATAATTATAATTTTAAAAAAAAAATCATATGCAAATAAAAATAAAAGGTGAAAAAACATTTGAAAAATGAATTGTAGAAAACTTATAGGAAAAAAAAACTATTTAGTGTCTTTAAAACATTATTCGTGAAAGTAAAGGTTTCCTACATTTTGAAAATCAGATGTGAAAAAAAAAATAAAAAAGAGAAATAAAAAATGAGTTGTAAAAAAATTTATTATGTGTATAAAAACAAATCGTGTTAAAATTAGACATGAAAAACAGCCGCGGCCGGGCGATAAGGGGTGCTGGGGCGCCGCCCCCTTAAAGTTAGGCCAAGAAGAATGCTACTTTAACATGTAATTATTTAACATAATTATTTATTTTAATAATGAAATAAATTCATTTAGTCACAATATGCCACTGTGTTTCTTAATATAATTTATTTACAATAAAAAACCTAAACTGTATTACGTTTATTTGTGTTCGTATTGAATGTAATGTATTGAATAGTGATTGACATGGAAGCAGCTAAATATGAGAGGAAATTCTGTAATTTCTTTGCTAAAATACCGCTTTGCAAGGCGATCGGACGAAGAAAGAAAAAAAGTTAAAGAGCTTGGACCAGATTGACCTGATCTTCTAATTAAGCAGCAGTCAAGTGATCACGGCCGAGCTTACACTCGGTGCTTTTCCAGCACTTCTTATGGCTATTTACAGACGATTATTAAAAGTTTAATTTTAATTTTGTTTGCGCCCCCCCCAAAAAAATGTTGCACCGACTGCCACTGATGAAAAATCAAAAAAATCTGCCAAGACATGCCTTGCATTTTAAACATTAGATTTATGATGTAAACAAAAATGACCTGTGTAAAAATCATTTGATACTGTAAATGAAAGCGTTAGCAAAAAATGACATGTAAAAAAAACGAATGGTGTAAAAATCACGTAAAAACAATCCATGTATTAAAACTCAATCGGATAAAAAAATTCACATGTAAAATTAAAAAATTGCAAGAAAATGAAAAACTTACAAAAGAAATTACATGTGAACAAAATGTATTGTTTAAAAAAATGACATTTGAAACTTTAAACACTTCCCAACATGTATCATATTAACATGTGAGCAAGAAATAAATGATCTTTTGCACATAAATTAAGTCAGGCTTGAGCTTGAGCAGCGACAGTGCTCTTCATCTAGAACAAATTTTCCATGCATGATTCGAGCCGATCACTGAAGCAGCACCTTGAACTCGCACATACCACAGATGCTAAAGTCATTTCCCCTACATCAGCATTTTCTGAATGAATTATGCTTTTTCCCCCTCTCGGACAGAAGACGTGGGAGAAACCCCCTGCATATACACGTGTTCAGATTTCTGATCTCTACAGGGCCTCAGTTTCAGCATCACACCCTCCTGATCACTGACATGTAGGAAATGTCAACGCAGGCCCCTGAAACTATCCAAGCCGATGATGACTTGAGTGCTAAGGAGCCAGAAATTATTGTGCAATGTGCACGCCAGATAGAAATAAAGCATAATATCGTTAATGTACGACCTCTAATCAGTTTAATTAAGTTAATATGCTAAAGTTTTGGCATCAGCCACCAATATCAGTCAACAACCACAGCAAATTATTATACAGTGTATTATAGCCTGCTTGTTAATGTAATAGCTTTTCTAGTACATCAGCACATGTGGGGCGAGACCAGTGCCAGCGAATCAATACTGCCGTCTGCTGGCCACCGCAGCACAGAGTCAGTTCCAGTTCTTCCAACCTTTAATGAAAAAAATAATAATCATGCATCGTCTCACTTGTGATCAGGTGAGTAATCTGAGACTATATATGCATTTCAACATATGACGTGGAGTCAAATTACA
>JAOVVA010000048.1:1168942-1183383 GCA_028565275.1 Leiocassis micropogon | reverse complement strand
AAAATATAAGAACCATATGTAACATTTTACATAATATGCAAAAATATCACTTCTAAAAACTAATCATGAAAATACATTAATCATGTACAAATTAAATTTCAATGACACATGGATCATTTAAAGAAAAAAAACAAAATAAAGGAATTGTACAAAAATCACATGAAAAAAAAAGAATATTGTTAAGATTCTGTAAAGATAAACAAATTGGGTGAAAATAATTGTTAAAAAGAAGACAACACAGGAAAGAACTTTAAATTATGATTAGAAAATTAATTATGTAAAATATATTATAAAAATAAATGAATCAGGTGTAGAATTGTAGACATGTCCTGTGAATCTGATATACTTGAAGCACACACATGTTCATTTTGTATTTTATGTTTCTTCTTAAAAAACAATTAAATACTATTGAAAATAATTATGTGAAATATTTAATTATTTATTTCATATAAATAATTTCTTTCATATAAAGATCATGAAAAAAATATGTGAAAATTAACAAACTGGAATTTTTGAAAATAAATTAATTGTGCAAAGATCACATGCAAGAATAAAGAAGTTTAAAAAGCACAAACAGGTCAAAAATGCAAAAGAACAAATTGGGTAAAATCATAAAAATAAACAAATCGTGTAAAGGCAACTTTTTTAAAAGAAGTAAATATTAAGCAAATTGTAAATATTAAACTAATTGTGTAAAAATCCCATGAAAACTTATGAATAAAAAAAAAATGTGTAAAAAGTTCTGTTAAAATGTAAGTCAATTTAATTGTTAATAAATCAATCATGTAAGAATTGCATGTGAAAATAAACAAATCAGAGAATGACGTACACGATATTGCCAAAAGTATTGGCCCTTCTGCCTTCACAGAGTTTAATATAATGTTGGCTCCACCGCCTTTGCAGCTATAACAGCTTCAGCTCTTCTGTGAAGGCTTTCCACAAGGCTTAGGAGTGTGTTTATGGTCAGACACTGGTGTTGGACGAGAAGGCGTGGCTCGTCCGCTCTAATTTATCCTAAAGGTGTTCTATTGGGTTGAGGCCAGGACTCTGAGCAGCAGAGTCAAGTTCTTCCACACCAAACTTTGTGCAGTCAAGTTCATGTGAAGGCAGGTGAACGTTTATATATATACAGTATATATATACATGTACAATGCTTGCTCTTTATGTATCTCCTGGATGGAGCCTCCTGTGCAGCCTCCTGACTACTGAAAATCAGGAAATCATCAGAAAGCACACTGAGAGTGAGAGTGTCACGGACTAGCATGAGCAATCACGCAGAACACAAACTCAGATCACAGCGGCTTCTGCAAAAGGTCGCTCACATAAACACACGGCTACAGCACCTCGAAACTAATTAACCAGCATTGGAAAAGAAATGAGGTGACTTTTCATCCCCATGAGATTTGTAGGTTTGAAAGGGAACTCATTTAAAAATAAAAAGAGCGCATTTTGAGAAGGCTTTGTGCGCTGCTACTGTTATCGCGAATCATTTTTTGGGCACAAATGGAGGTTAAAGACTGTTAAAGATTGCTTTCATGATAGAAAATATTGCACTGAAATTTTTTTTATTGAAATTTAAATTTCAGACCCAACAGCAGAAAAAACCCACAAAAAAAGCTTAAACTTATTGATTGAAATTGTTGATTAAAAATCCTAGCAGGCAGAAAACGAAAAATTGACTATAAAAATGGTGCATCAGGGAATGAGAAGGAAAAAAATCTAGTAACAAAAAATCGAGCTCCTATATTTTGTTACTGAAACAGAACATAGCTCCGCCCACTTTCCTTCTATTGGCTCACAAGACAGAGGGATTAAATTCACAGAACAAAGTTCATTGTGATAAATTTTGAAAGCAAAGGTATCTACATAGTCTTTTTGACTACAGTCCTATCTTCTGACTTTATGTCGGTGGCGCGCTCTGACATTTAAATTCATAAACCAATAAGAATACAAGTGGGCGGGACTGCAGTGTTGAACTCTGCATTAAATTGTGTAATAATTATATTACAGTTACAAAAAAGAACAACCACACTTCGTAATAAGAAAAAACAAAAAAAAATTTTTTTCAAGAACAAAAAATTATTGCAATACTTTTAAAAATTATTAAAATCTTTTAATATATGACGGTGCTGACAAAAATAATGCACTGAAAGGTTTGTTATTTGTACAAAATGTTACAACTGGGAGGCTGTTCCCAAAACAGGGTTTTATAACACACACCTCACTGTTCGATAATATATATGTATTACGTTTTTAGAAATAATAACGTTTTTTCTTATTTTCAAACAAAAAAGATTTTTTGTCCCAAGTCTCAAAAATTGAGAAACTACACCATTATTACATAGAAATTACATTAAAAAATTATTATAGCATTTAAGGTAAAAACCATTAAATAATCTAATCACAGAAAAAATAATTATGTAAGGATTACACGTAAAAAACAAAAAATATCCCATAAAAATATGTATCATATGAACCATCACATAGAAATATAAGAACTACTGTATATATGGAAGGCTGTACAGTAGGTTAGTACTGTATATGAAAATGGAGAGGTTGGCCCACGCTGCACAATTCTGCCTCTTTGCTTTCATATTGCTTGGTGAATATCTTAAAGAACCCCACCATGCTAGGAATTTGTGGTTATTTATTTATTTATTTATTTATTTATTCTATTCACCTGCTAGGATTTTCTTGTTCACAGCGTCACCACTCCTAGTTGTATTGCGGATGCTAAGAAAAACAAGGCTAAGATTTTGTGAACCAAAAAAAACAGCAAGTAGTGGTGTGCTCGATTGGGTAAATGGTCAAATGAATGAGTGACTATTTTTTTAAAAAAATAGCGTTTTTCCCCCTTGTTTCTTTGCTTTTCCTCTTCACAACATTAGCAGATGTGGAAGGTGGAGATGCCTCTACAAGGCAAGGAAGGAGCGAAAGAGGAGAGGATGAGAGAAAGAGAGAGAGCGAGCGTGAGGGAAAGAGGAGCTTATTAAATGGAAAGGCAGGTAGGAGTGAACATATTCTACCGACTCTAACTGTCTGCAAGGGGCCAGGCAAACAAGCACACAACCCACACACTCATTCTACATGACCTGCGAGTTTTCCAGGGCCATCAAAACAGATCATTTCCTCAAGCACTTCAGGAGGAAGGCGAAGCTCGAAACGCATCACACAGCTACGCGGCATAACGCGTAGGACTCGCCGTGCCAGCGGTGTTAATTTTAAAAATACGTATCTAACACTGGGTATAAATCTGCATCTAATAATGTTAATCCATTCCCAGATATTTATGATTCATTGTAGTCATTTGACCACAAAAGCCCAAGCGGTTTATAGCGTTAAATCCTTTTCACAGAAGACTCCACGTTTCAGTCGAACATCCTCGAGGTTTAGTTTAGTGCTGATACAGTTACTCATGAATAGTCCCTGGCCTTTGTGTTCACACTACATTCATAGAAATGAAGTTCTAACCAGAACCAGTAAATGGAAAACATATGCCTTAAGTCTTCATTTTTTCCCTACCATAACATACAATTGGGTGAAAAACCACATTTGATGGAAAAATATTTGTAGGGAAAAGAATTTTCAATTATAATTTTTTTTGCGTGTGTAAGCACGCCCACACTGACATACATACATACACATGTTTTTGAACATTTATTACCCTAGATGGGCAAGGAACCATATATATAAAAATTACAACAAAACAAATTTAAAAAACAAAAACAAATAAACCTTGGAAGTCTTGGAAAAAGTCTTGAAATGTACTTCAATGAATGTCCGATAAAGGGTTAACCTTTACAAAAATAAACAAACAAACAAAAAAATTAATACATAAAAAAAAAACAAAATTTTAAAAATCAAAAGTTTCCAAGTATAAAATAAGCTGATCTGACGGCCCTATTAACATGACATCAGTGTTCTCCACTTAAATATGTGCACCCTTTCTGGAGAACATTCAAGACTTTAAAGATATATACAGTAACTATAAATATGTCTATACAGTACCAGTCAAAAGTTTGGATACTCTTTCTAATTCAATGTTTTTTGGTTTAGTGATTTATTTCCTACATCCTACTCGTAAAACAATACTGCATTTTTACTGCAAAACTATGAAATAACACAGAACACATTCTGGAATAGTTCTTACAAAGAACATTATTGTGTCGAGTGCGTTTGTAAAACCCATCAAGCTCCATGATGATGAAACTGTCTCTCATGAAGACCTTCCCAGGAAAACGAGACCAAAACTGAGCTCTGCTGCAGAGGAGAAGTTCATTTAGAGTCACCAGGATCAGAAATCACCAATTAACAACCAGCACCTCAGATTAGAGCCGTTTTGAAGCTTTACAGAGCAGAAGGAGCAGATAAACATCTCAATATCAACTGTTCAGAGGAGATTATTGTGTGTTTGGGATAATAAACGCCTTCAGTATTGTTTTACAGCGTAGAAAGAAATAAAAAAACAGGAAAAGACCATGGAGTTGACAATTTGACAATCTTTGACATTTTTTTTACGGTCGGGGCAGAGGAACTTGGATTGCCAAACCATATCTGTTTTGAGGAGCACATTAGATACGTTGCATAAACACCTAAATCAGAAATACTGCTAAGACTCATGAATGCAGAGCTATTAGAATTCAAAAGAAAACAAGCTAATCAAAGCCTAATGAACGTGACATGACCCTCAAAACAGTCGTTAGTTCAGCTAGTCCAAACAATGACACATCCGAGACCTGTTTTAATCACAGCTTTGTTTACCACGCTGACAAAAAAACAAAACAAAAAAAACAACAAGTGCAAACCGAGCGAAACGAAGACGTGACAGATAATTTGGGACATTTGGAGCTAATCACAGGCCCTGAAATTGGAAGTGTGAATCTGAGGGAAAAAACAAGCGCTTTACTTGTCAGTCTAAAGAATGCATAATGTTAATTACACCACTGAAATAGCTCCTACGATGTCCTCGCTTCACCTTGCACCGTACATTATACGCCAGATAAATGAGGAGACGGAGATGCAAAGACACCAGAAAATAAGAGATCTAGAGTATGAATACGGATTTAAAGCAAAATCAATCGAATTTGCTAGTTCTTTTGTTTACCCCATAATAGGACGCCTTCGCGGGGTCACTACTTTGTGCTTCATCCTTCATCCTTCTCTCCTGTATGAGTCACCTAAATTAAAGTGCCCTTATCTGTTCCTCTCACATGGAGCGCAGTCAAGCAGCTCCCTCGAGCCAAATTTCATGAAGATAGAAAGGAAATTTCATGCAACGACGACTTACAAGCTTTCATATCTGCAAACCATATCTATACTGCTTTACCGCCACAGTTATGTACTGCAAGCGCTCATTTCATGTACATGTTTGACTTAGTGAAAAAAAACCATCTGTTGTAATTAAGGAAGACTTTGGAATATGTTGTATGCGAGCGCGTTAACGTAAATGTGTGGTTCAGTCCAGAACTGCTGTCGGAGCTTTAAGATTTAAGAATTCATGTGTAGAGACGAAGAAGAAACATAAACGAGCTGACATTTTACAGCTGATATGCAGGTTAGACCGGCGACTGGAAACTGAAACGACTGTTTACGTGTCACGGGAAATGATACAGGAGGTAAACAGAAACAGAGCTCAATTACCGTTACAAAGGCGGCGGAGTATACAGAGACGAGTCGTTAGAGGTTGAATGCCAATTAACGGTGCGTCAGATATACAGAGATACAAGGATGAGCAATTTTTTTTTCAGAGCAGCACGTCTCGAATGAGTTTGGAATAAATCATCCTATTCCAGCTTAGAAAATGTATCAAAAGTTCTTGAAAATCATCACGGTGCAAGTCATACATCGCAACCGACTCATAACCGTGCTTGTTTATCCATAATGATGTCTTCTGGGAGTCGTCAAAGCACACCAATTCTCCTCAAGATCGTAAAGTGGCGGAGGAAACGAGACCGTTTTACAGAACAAGATGCATCCCGGGGTGCGAACGCTCACCACACTAGCAGTGCAGAGAATCAATTACGCCATAATGTTGTTCAATGATACCTTAACCTGCATGAATGAGAGTTCAAAGGGTTCCAAATCATATTGTTTGTGCAGATCTGCACACCACCATGTCAACATATGCACAGTGTTTATACAGTAAGGATACAGGATTTGAAAGGTTTTGTGTCAATATTGACTGGTATTTGGAACTCTTCCTAATTCCCTTCTCCTTAACTAAGGTGTTTCCCCTGTTCCAGCTGTAGATAAACAGCCCCAAAGCAAGATGCTGCCACCACCGTGCTTCACCGTGAGTCCGGTGTCTTTTTGGTGATGTGTAGTTTTGTTTTTGCGCCAAACAGTTCAACCTTGGTTACATCAGAACATAACACAATTTCCCACCTGCTTTCGGAAGACTTTAAATGTGCTCAAAGGGTACCGCTCCACATTGTTTACGCACCATGATTCAGATCTACCCACCTTCCTATCAACGAATGCACAGGATCAGTCAGTCCAAAAGTGAAGTCATGTGTAAGACAATAGGACATGCTGGATCAAGTGCTGTTCTATAAGAAGTTGAATAATGAGACTGGAAGTAAGATTACACGATTCCTTCATGAAAAGTTCAGGAAAAGTGTTTAGAGGCTGGTTATGCAGTTCAGACCTACAATTCTTTCACATTGTTCTTAAATAGTAATGTTGGAAACAATAAATTTTTTGGGTCAATTACGTACATCTACAAGAAGCATGCATGTCAAAGCAGGGCTTGGCATCTCACTATGTACATCATGGGACTATCTCAGGAAACCGAGAAAGCTTTCTCTCTCTGTGCCTTCATAGAAGAACATTTGGACACCGAAGCTAAGATTTTCCTGATCGCATTGTCACCTACGATGGAACTTGGGTGCATTGCTTCAACTCTGAATTGAAGGTGCATCAAAACGGCGGATGCAAACAGACTCTCCACATCTCTCAAACTATTCTGAGCAGCTGCTTCTGCGGGTAAAGTTACTGCTAATATTTTTTGGGACAAACGTGGCATCACTCATTACGTGGACTTTTTAGCAAATACTGCTGTCAGATTCTACGAGATGTACGAGACATTTATAGCACAGAGGAGTGAAACACGGCATTTAGGGTAGAAGTTTGAAAAAAAAAAAAGAAAACAGACTGAAGAAGCAGATTGTGTTTTTTTCCATAAAAAAAGGGAAAATGTTGAACACTGAACCTATACAAATCTAACAGAAGTCTAATGTATTGCTGATGAAGTGCTATATGATCACAAAATGTTATTTCCACATCCTGGGAAAAGCTCATGCTTTGATTGTTAATGCAGCTCTGATTTCATCACTATACGCTCTTTTTCTCTGTATTATTGTTATTGAGCATTTTTACATCGATAAAAGCACAGGCACGACGGGTGCTCGCAGGAAGCTAAGCTGATAAACTGAAATACTCTTGCCTTCACAGCTTTCCGTACACAGTTCAGGCTCGAGAGATAAATTGACTTCACACACCACTGATTATCAAGCCTACACCGTGCGCTTGGGGCTCGTTCATCAAGACCTCCCGAGGCAAGACCTCTCCACAAGCGAGAAGGCTTTGAAGCGCGGCCCGCAGTAGCAGAACGACGTTTCCTCTGTCAGTAGAAAGCTCTAACAGGCTCTTCCTCAAAGCCGAGGGTGTAGATTTCGCCTCACTGTCTGAAGGTTTATTTTGTTCCACAGTACAGACAAAAAACAAACGCAATTTAGAGTTTAAGGTTTAAGCGATAGTATTGGGCACCTTTGTGAGCAACACCAATCAGCTCCAGCTATCGTTCATGAAGTAAGGTGAAAATAAACAATATTAGACACTAAATGATTCAAATTACAGTGATATAGCCTACAGGTCACCCGTCGTGCATGCTTTTTATTGACATGATTTCACAACTGTGTTGGGAAAGTTCCTCCTATTCAGACTCTGGTTATGTTACTCAGGTTTATATGAGCCAATTTTCCGGCAGCATCGTTCAGATTATTTCAGTTACCTGCATCTAGCGGACGCCTGAAGGTTGTCAGATTTGTATGAAATAAAAATGTCTGAAATTGTCTTTTTCAGCCGCGCACAGATCACTACTAATACTAAGAGAGAGAAAATTTGCGCAAAAAAAAAAAATCCAAACAAAAAATTCCCAACATGTATCTGGTATGTTATTAATACTGTATATTGCTGGATGATTAGCCATAATATATATATATATATATTTTTTTTTTTACAATTTTAACATTGCATTTTTAACAACATGGCTTTAGTAAAGATTATTTAGCAGGTTATTGAACATGAGGTGATCTGGAACATTGCATTAATTTGCATTTGAATAAATTTGAGCTCGATTACACAGTAATGAAGAAAATCGTAATGCGAGTGCGACTTCAGCGTTTTGAAGCGTGCTCATATTTTTGCTCATATTAATTAATAAAATTATATCTTTTTGATATTCTTTTGCTAATTCAAAGTGATCTTTACAGGTTTTTTTTTGTTTTGTGTTTTGAAGAAAAATCGGACTGAGCATTCATGAGCCAAGCGTACAGATCTAATTTTAATTAAACAATAAGCAAGTGCAAAGAAACGGCCTAATGTTAGAATTTGCCTGTAATGAACAAATATCCGTGTTTGAATTTATGTTGTGTTGTGATTTTGGAGTCAAAAAGTCTGGTAAAAGCCTAAAATTAAGGCCGTATTGTATTTACAGTTTTAGCTTTATAAACAAACCAAGAAAAAGAGGGACATTTGGAACTTCATAAACTCACTTTTTGAATCAGTACGATGCTTAGACTTTCATGACAAAAAGGGGAAAAAAACAAACATAAAAAAAACAAAAAACAATTTTCTAAAATCGATCCTCTGCTTTTATACTCAAACACTGACAGAGCAATTTGCTTGCTACAATAGATTTGAAGCTAGATATATGACAGGCTTTTTTTCCCCACAAAACCAGCAGACACTATCCAAAAAAAAAAAAAAAGAAAGAAGGAAAGAAAAGAGCTGATGAGGCAGACAAAAGCTCTCTCGCCATCCTCTTTGTATTTCCCCACGTTTTTTTCTCCACTGAACAAAGATACCGACGGTTGTTGTGAGCACAGAATGGCTGAGGAGTGAAACAAGGCTCTTACAGCGCGCGCTCTTACGAAGCTAAAATGATAGCACCAGCGCTGGGTGAAATCTATTTGCATGCCTGGCGCGTGCTCGTCATTACGGAACAGGAACTCGGCCGCTCGTACATCTACTTTGTGAAATCACGGCATGCTTTGTGCACTTTGTGCAGGGAAAAAAAACCCAACAAAAAACAGATTTTCTTCATCAGCGAAGGCAATTTTCTTCATGTAAAGATAATTGCGAGCTTTTATTAGAAGAATCTCTGCGGCGCTGTTTTCACGTCGCCTTTTGTTCAATCTGCGTTGTATCAAAACCACAAGTCTTTTAAATGAGAACCCAGAGCTGTATGTTTGTCTCATCGATTTGATAAGCATCAGGGACCACAGCAGCACGTCTGATTTCCAGCAGCGCCGCTTCCTGCTTTCCCAGCCGTCTCTTGGGGAGCTCACAGACTCCGAATACAAATGATGTGTGATATTTAAACGGCTGTAACATTTGCAGAGACCAAACAAGTTCACGCTCTCACAGGTCTCTGTGTGCCGACAAACACATGCATATTACCATCGTGTAGGCTGGCCTGAGGGTTCAAAACATTACCGTGTCATTACGGGCTGAGGTCCAGGGGGCCGTGCTCATACAGAGGAACAGCAGCTAACCTAACTCGAACGTTAAAATAACTACAACCCCAGAAAAAAAAAGAACTGGTGACAGTATGGAAACTATGGCAATAAAAAGAAAAGGATTCATCTTGCAAGGTCTCTCAGCTGAGATGCACAGTGACACACTGGAAATGTGTTTGTGGTCCGATTCAAATAGTTTTTAAATCAACGGCCATCATGTTCTCTGGGTCAAAGAGGAAAATGACCTTCCAAGCGATTATCAGCATCAGGATTAAGACCCCGCATCGGCCATGCTATGGGGATGTGCCGGTTTTCGTAGTATGGGGTAAATAGCAAATCTGTGAGGGCAATATTAATGGAGAAAGATATGGGTTTTTTTTTGGATCAACTTATGCTGCCATCCAGACACCATCTTTTTCAGTAGACATCCTTGTATTTTCCAGCGAACAACACTATAAGGCATTCTGCTCGGATTACACATGCATTACTGCTAACCCCAGAGTACAGGTGCTGGACTGGCCTGCCCGCTCCAGTTGAGAGTGCGTGGTGCAGTGTGGCCATGAAGACCCCATACTATTGCCCAGCTGAAGACCTGCATACTGGAAGGACTCCCAGACTTGTGTCTTCAGTTCCTTCAATGCTTAAAAAGTGTTATTAACAGAAATGGTGACGTTAAACAGTCAATTGTCCCGACTTTTTTTTTGTTTTTAGAATGTTGCACCCTCCAGATTTGAAATGAGTGTACAGTTTCAACAAGCAATTACATTCACATGACGAATCATCAAATAATGAGGAGTTTTCGATATAGGACAAATGGAAGAGACTTTACAGTTGACTCCTTTTTGGCTTCCATACTGTCCCAACTTTTTTAAAATCAATGTTGAAGGAAATTCGCTGCCAGGTTGAAGAATAAAACACTCCGGGATGCGCTATTAGGGCCTTCTTGATCTTGGCTCACAGAAGAGAACCTGATGTGGTCTTGTGTCTTGGGCTTTCTAACAAGCTTTTCTGCTCTCCGTGGTTGTAAAGAATGATTATTTACATTACCATAAGCTCAAACCAGTGTGGCCATTCTCATCTCATCTCTCTCAACAGAAAGGCTTTTCCATCTCCAGGACTCCATTCATTGTCGTGAGAATTTCAGGAGACCGAAACTGGCACCGGCTCTCATGCCATGCTCAAAGTCAATTTTCATCCATTATGAAGACTGATACGAACATTAATTAAACGTCTTGACCTGCACCTACAGGACATTATATGCTGGCCTGCTGCCACATGATTGGCTGTTCCCATTTGCGGAGCACTCAAATCAAACCCATAACGTATCTTCCTCCTCCTATAGCCAACCTGAAGGCTCGTCTCCATTGCGCTGTTAATTATATCTGTGCTCAGGCCTGTAGGCATTAGCTCGTGACAAATGAACTAAAAGACGTAAAGTGTGTAACTTTGGTTAATGCTCTTCGCTGCCACAGAATATGAAACATTAAGTCTGTACCTCATTTACATTCTTGCTGAAAATAATCTCCCTTTAGGCCAGAAAGGGCTGACTCAGCAGTATGTATGGGATTGACGTGCGCCCAGGAAGCGGCGTTCTACTACAACGCAGTACGAGACATCACTGAGGGCATCAATCTGAACGCCTGACTCATTTAAACTCTTTGTAGATTTACGTATATTTATGCTCCTATTATTGTTTTATCGTTTTTACATGCTGGCGATACAAGCATCACTCTTTATAACGGTGACATTAACAGTTTTATTTTTGAAATTTGGTCGAGATCTGAGTTTGCTGGAATACAATTTCATTGTGTCGTGTTGTAGAAAGAATCTGTAGATTATTCATCAATACGTCATCAATACTTTCAGTGTAAACTTGTTGTAATTGTACTTACTGATATTTGCCCCTAGTGGTGAAAAAACAAAACATCTCATATTTTACACCAATAAAAATCTGATCATGTGAAAATAAACGAATTATGTAAGAAAAAAATGCAAGTGTGAAGTAAAACATTTATTTAAAAATGTTTGTGCTAAAATAAATGAATAATGTATAAAAACAAAAGACATGATAATTAATCAATGTGAGAAAATAATCATGTGAAAATAAATAATCTGTAAGTACGCATATTAGTACCATTTTTAACTTTGTCCACTCTAATGATTTTTATATGTTTTTTTTTATATGTTATGCAGCATTTTACTTATACATTGTTAATTTTGTATTGTGTTTATTTAATTATTATTTATGTATTTATAATTTATTACACATCGTGCTTTTTAAAAAAAAAATCTAGCAAACAGTGTAAAACTGGCTCATGTTATTGGTTTTTCCTCCCAACCTTTTTTCTCTCTTGAATTTAATGAGACATAATAATAATAATAATAATAATAATACAGTGCTACCTTAGCATACAAACAACCCGACTTAACAACAGAAATTTGCAAAGAAATTTGTCTTAGCATACGAAGCATTATCGACATACGAGCGAACGGACTGAGCTGAACTGAACGGCGGTTAAGTTGTGCGTACATACGGGAGACGTTCAAACCCTGTGTGTTTTTTGATTTTGTTTTAGTAAAAACAAGTACAGTAACATCATGAATCCCAAGAATGTCATCAAGGACGGTGTCAAGAAGAAAAGGGAGCCGTTTTTAAAGCGGCCGGTGCCAAGAGGAATCATAAATTAAGGTTAAGTGAGGTTTAATGTTTATTTATTTCATATTTTACTTCATTTACATGTCTTTTCTAAATGTTTTGATTGTTTTCATATGCAAAAATATGATTAGAGTGTTGGGAATTGGTGATATTGGTAATATTTTTGGGTGGCTGGAACGGATTATCTGCATTTTCATTATTTCCTATGAGACAATGCGTTTCACAATATGAAGAACTCGTCTCTGGAACGGATTGAATTCCTATACAGAGGAACCACTGTAATAATTGCAAAAATAATAACAGGTCATATTAAATAAAAAAAACACACAAAGTGTAAATTCCTCGATAATGTCTCATTTTGGAAATAGATTTTGTTTTCCTGCACTAACACTGGAGACTCCTTCCATAAACCTTAATGCAAGCCATTACTATGGAAACGACATTGTGCTGCAGCTGTGCTACAGTCAGGGTCGCAGGTCTATAAAATTAACCCGGAACTTCTCATCAATCCGATTCACTTTAGAACAGAATTGGCTGTTTATATCAAGGAATCAATATTTTGTGCTAATTAAAGGTCTCACGCAGCAACAACGGAGAGACTCGAGGCAGCGGTATTTTCCTTCTGTGTGACAGAAACGGCAGAAAACTCAGGACAGACAGCTGAATGTGGCAGCAGGATAAAATGCGATGACTAATCTGGATCTCTTCTCTCTATAGGCTGCAGTAACATATTCTTGTCTGCGTGATTATAATTGCAGATACGGGGGATCTGCTGCAAACGTGGGTCTGAGCTCTGGATTACTGCAAGGCTGGCTACAGTTTCCTCGGTTGTGCTGTTCTCATGGCAACATTGGGATGCAAGCTGTTTAACGTGTGGCTCTTAACCTCAGCATGGGAGGCAATAAACAGCTGTAAATGCCATCATTCCACACAAGCAAAACAAGCAGTTTTCCAAAAGAAACAACAACATTGTGTACAATATCAAGAGGATTTGCGTATTAAGCTGATGCATAATGTTTACTTGAAAGCAATCCATTTTAATAAACAACCCACATGCTAAGACTTCTTGATCATCACCATCACATTCTGCGCAGCGCTTGTGGCTGAGATATATCTTGCATTAACAAGCTTTTCCACTAAACGCTTGGAAATTAATGAACGACAGGGCGGCACGCTCAACCAGAGAGACTTATCATCCTGCAGTTTTTTGTTTTTCCTGTAACAGTATGTGCTCAAGTAATTTATTCCACTTCCATAACAAATTTGCTAATTTACTGCAACAAATTATTATTATTATTATTTTTTAAAGAACTGTGTCATACCTTGGAAATCTGATTATAGGTGCAAATTAATTCTTATTATAAGGGCTACAAACATTCAGTCTTTCACCAGATGAACTTTTGGAGAAAACAAGCAGTTCGTGTCAAAAAAAACAAAAAAAACAAAAAAAGAAGCCTCTTTAAAATTTTTTAAGGGGTGATTGTCAGATACTTTATATCTGGTATTTATGGAAATGTTTATTAAATTATGTTTATCTCGAGTGTCAAGTAAGGAAGCTTCAGTGTGAACATCTTCGACATGGAATTATTATATATTTTTTTTGTATTTGTATGAACTAAATAATATAAGAAGAAATAAAGTGAGGCTGGTGAGGAAACAATAAGAAACAACCAAACAACCAAAAAAGTTTAACATTAAATGTAGCTATAAATGGATAAATAATACATTTTTATTATTTAATAAATAAAATTATGTACTAATTGGAAAATTATGTTATAACTTTGCCATAGTTCTTATAAATATTGTGCTGGAAAGTTTCCTATTCATTTAAAATTCTGTTACAGCACCAACCTGTGAACTGAGCCTCTTAATCGAGTCAGGTGTGTGTGTGTGTGTGTGTGTGTGTGTGGTTATGTGTGTTAAAGTCAGGAGCCAAAGGACATCTTTCCTGGCTGCATGAAACAGTTACTACTATTAAAGCTGTTTAGGTCAGATAACCTCAAATTAATTTTACCTCCATGTTCATGAGTGAAAAAGGCAAAGGC